>JAXGGA010008703.1:0-55321 GCA_038373865.1 Uloborus plumipes | reverse complement strand
TTATCAACTGTGTTTGTTGTATGTCTATTCGGGTGGACTCTTGTGATTGATATTTAACTTCCGTTGAGTTAGAAACTTGAAATTTGGAACATAGTTCAGAATTAGTGGACAGTAAAAAAAATGAGCTTAAAAGGTTCTAAAGTGTAATTTTAAAGCCATAAATTTGCATGGAAAAGCTTTAATTTTCACGCAGATGATACTGTGTTTCGTATTTGCTGGATTATAAAAGCCCATAAAATCTTCCTGCGGTGATGTTTATTTAAACAAAAGGAATAATTTAGAGTGTTAACTGTGTAAGTTATAGAATGTCTGAAATAATTGTTCTTAAGAGAATCTAAATGAACTTATTTGAAGGGTGTACTTCATCAAACACAATGTATCGTAATTAAATAATTTTGACCAACATGAATTTTTAATGTAGCAAAATAATTGTCATCTATTTAAAGTTAATTGCTTTGTTTTCAGTTTTTTGGTGAGGTTAATCTCATTGTGTGTTGGCAAGTTTTTGGAGTTTTTTCTACCTGCTTAAAATAAGTTTTTGCCAAAGTTGCAAAAATAGTTTATTTATTTACAACACATATTTCGAGCTCGTGTACTTGGTCACACAGGACCCGTTTATGAACTCACGTCCAATATGACAGATAGTACAAGACAGAAACATAGCACAGGACAGAGTTTACGCTCACGGAGAAGGAAGTTACAACCAGAGCGAGGGCGGGAATCGAACCCACCGTCCTGGGCTTGCTAAAGTGACGCGCAAACAGACAACGCTGCCAGGACCCCGCAAAAATAGTATTTCAATAGGCAACTTATGGACACAGTTTTTTACAATTTTTTTGTCAGCCACTTAATAAAAAATATTAATATTCTTTGATAAAATTATAATTTTGGTTTAATTTGTTTTCTAGTTTAAAATAAATGCTATGATTAATTTCTTTTGCGAATTAATTAAACTAGAGTATAAGAAAAAAATATAAAAACACATTGCAAAAATACATTTATTGTGCTGACTTGACTTTTATTCATCATGCAGTACATCTAAATGGCATAAATTAAGTAAAGTATTTCATAATATATCTGGATTAACGAGGACTTACTATATTTTTAAAATTTTTATTTTGTATTTTTCATAGATAAAAACATTTTATTTACAATCTGTACTTTAGGAAATAGTAGTTAAATTAAAATGTATAGGTGATTGTTTCTCTTATAGCTCTAGAGATATACAGGTTGTTTTTCTGTTTTCGGTGATTTCTTTCCTTAGACATTCATTATTCTGGTAAACGAGAACTAAGGCATCACTTTAGTGAGGGGGAAAAAATCTGAATACAGTCGACTCTCGTTATAACAACCACTTGTTATAAAGACCATTCTAGTTTTGCAACCCGTGGGAAAACCCCAACTTTATCCCAATACACTCTATGTTCCCCCTTTTATAGCGACCACTCGTTATTAAGACCTTTTTCTGTGGGACGGAGGTGGTCTTTATATTGAGCGTCAACTGTATTTTTCAATATTATTCAACTACTCTTTATCAAAATTACGCTTTACAATCCTAATGAAATCAAGAAGAAAATTAAATACGAGGGCTGTATGAAAAGTTTCCAACCCCCCGCCGCCATTCCCCAGCCACCAAAAGTCCCCAGCCACCATTAATCAAGACGTTGGATCTTTGATCGAATGCGATCGAACCAGAGTCCTTCCAGTCACGAGTCCGACGCCTTACCGATCGGGCTACCATGTCCCAGTCTTCTGGTAACTAGGAACCGTGATTTTGCCTAGTTTTAGTTTAAATTGTGTGTGTGACAGCTATACTAGTGAGTTGCCCGAACAGATTTTTTGAAAATGGAGAAAATCGAATATCAAGCTCTGATTGGATACTTGTTTTAAAAAGGAAATACGCCTGCACAAATTGAAAAGGAGTTGGACTCTATGTATGGGGACTCTGCACCATCATCTACAACCATAAAATTTTGGGTAGCTAAGATCAAATGTGGCCATACCAGCTTGGGTGTTGATGAGCGCTCAGGTCGACCAAAAACTGCTATCACTGATGAACACATTGCTAAAGCTCATCAAATGGTTCTGGATGACTACAGATTGAAGGTGAGATACATTGAAGAAGCTATGAATATCTCTAAAGAGCGTTCATGCCGCATTTTACATGAGAAATTAAGCACACGGAAGCGGGCTGCACTTTGAGTGCCTCGTTTGCTCAACTTGGGCCAAAAAACGTGTCCGAATGAACATTTGCAGCCCACTTCTGGCACAATGAACCAGAGTTTTTCCGACGGATTATCACAGTGGATGAAACCTGAATTTATCAATACACCCAAAAACAAAAACACAGTCTAAAAAATGGACTGCAAAGTGAGAACCTGCTTCAACAAAGGCCAAAACAGTTCCTTCTGCAGGAAAAGTGATGCCTACCGTTTTATCGGATAGCCATGGAGTGATACTCATTGACTACCTTAAAATGGGAAAAACCATAACAAGAGCATATTATGCTACTATCCTTGACAAATGGAAGGAGGAAACAGAAGAAAAACGGCCACATTTGAAAAGTAAAAAGTTTTTTTTTAAATCAAGAAAATGCTCATGCTCAGACCTCAGCAATTTCAAACCCACCCTACTCACCAGCCATGGCCCCTAGCGACCTTTTCTTGATCCCTAAGCTGAAAGAAGCACTTGGAGGACAAAGGTTTGCTTCAAATGAGGTCATAAACTTTGTCAACAGCTTTTTTGAGGGCAAATTCTCATCATTACTTTTGGATGGATTAAAATGATAGGAGCATTGCTGAATGACGTGTGTGAACTTACAAGAAGAATATGTCGAAAAGTAACAGCCAGTTTGGACGATAAAAATATTTTTTCTATGTTTGATCAGAAACTTTTCAGACAGCCCTCGTAAATACTTGATGAACTTTTTTTGTATAAAGTTTTTGGGTGAACTTTGAGTGCTGATTCAGGATATTTATTATTCATTGTGATAAATATTAGACTGTCCCAAAATTGTATGGTGAAAAAAAAATTTTGGAATTTGAGCTGGCATACCTTGCATTATTGTGACATTTGGTATAAATAACTATCTTGCAAAATTTTAAGCTATTTGAAGAATATTAAGTGACAGCTCAACATCATTAAATATTTCAAAAACCTAATTTATTGAGTAATTAATTTTTTCACCAAGTTTTATAAAATTTACTCAATACAAAAGCATTTCTATCGATACTTTTCTTTTAACAATATGCAATAATTACAATCTCAAATACATTTTTTGCTAAAATTACTTTTAAAAAAGTCTTATACACTAATGCTGCTTATTTTCCGTGATGTTCCAATGTTTGAAAAATGACCCGATGTTGCTTGTTATTAGTAAGTTGCAAATTGAAACCACTTGCTAATTTAATTGCTTGCTTTGCACAATCATTTACTACCTTCAATGCAGACAGGCCCGTCATTTAGGGGGGTTGGGGGGGGGTCAATTGCCCCCCCCTGACTTTGAGAACTCAATGTATTTAAATTTAAGTGGGCGTGGTTTTTGTTGTTTTCTGGTGAAATTGTATTGTGTTTTGTTTTTATCCTTTGCCCCCCCCCCCCCGGAAAAACTTGAAATGACGGGCCTGAATGCAGACACTTAGCTTGATCGTATTTATTTCTTCCAACCCAAGTACGAACATCAACTGACAAAAATTATTATCCAATTTCATTACAACTGATTCTAAATCCGTTCTTTCACAAAATATGATAATGTTATTCTGAAAAGATTCAACGTGGTTGGCTTCTAGTCTTTTAAGACCCTTTTTGGTTTTTGGATGCTATAAAGCTTTTACTATGGCAGTTTTTTTTTCTTTGGAGGCACGCAATCTGTAAAAAAAGCTAATCATACCAAATCCTCACTTTGCTATCAAAGTTTTCCTTTAAAAGTTTAATAAGTGCTCTAAGAGCCACTTTACTATCAATTTCTGTGTATAGCTCTAGTATTTATAGAAGATGTAAGTCATTATGAGGCACATTGCAGCTACTGGGGGTACTGAGCCACAATTTCGCATAGATTGTTGTCATGAACAGAATTCTTTTTCATTCTTTCTTCAAAATTTCATAAGATGCTAATTTATATTCCTCATGGAAGCACAAATTCTTCAAGCAGTAAACTCCTTTTGCCATCCATCTTGCCCTGTGATTGGCACCTGGAAATTAAACATACAACCAGGAACATGATCTGCATCCCCCCTATACAAATACAAATGCGACGACCAGCAAGAGGCTCTGAGCCCAACAGGGCTGGTCCTAGTCAAATTATAGACCCCAATGAAGATCAATGGCCCTATTAAAACTATCTACTCCATTGCTCCTTACCGCCTCTTCCGGTAAACTATTCCGAATTCCCACTACTCTACTAAAATAGTAATTTTTCCGAATTTCCAGGTTAGCCTGAGATTTAAACAGCTTATAACAATGACCCCTTGTCCTTCTTTCCGTGCAAAAATTTAATCCTGTAATATCATTCATTTTGATAAATTTAAACAACTGAATCTTTTCCCCTGATTCTCCTTTGCTCAAGACTATACATGTTAAGCACTCTTAGTCTGGAATCATAGTCTAAATTAGAAAATCCATTCGCTAACCTTGTAACATACTTTGTTGTTCTCCTGTTTTTGCTTTCTCTTCTTGATTTCTCTTATTACCTTTTCTTGTTTGTTTCTTTTCTTGCTATTTTTTGAAATGTCAGTCTTCCTTCCCATAAAATTCATCTTTTTCCCTACTTAGTCCCGAAGGAGCTTCCAATCTTCAGGTATTTTAATGGTATATTCATTGTCTACATAAGAAATATCAAACATTTTTTCTTCATTTCTTCATTGAACTCCTTTTCGATTTGTCATTGCCTCTTGGATACCCTCCTATGTTTTTTTTTTATACATTTTTGCATGTTTTTATAGATCATTTTCAGTTTGGTCACAACATTTGGTTTTTGTGTTATCGGTAAGCATCTTTCTGACAATGTTAATTTCCTAATCTTTAAATCATGAAATAGCCGGCCCAGTGCTTCACCATTTGTTGGCAATTGGTTTTTATTATATACATCGAGAACTGAAACAAGTTGTTCTATCAGCTATATTACAGTGTGGATATGATATTGTGAAAACTACTTTTGAATTCTACGTACCACTTATTGTAAAATTAATATAAAGTCAATGTACTGTTATTTAACTATAGAAAATATTCATTAAAATTAAACTTACTTCTGAAAAATTTAGAAAATTAAAACTAAATCAAAAATAAATATAATGTAAGCTTTAGTTTTTATATAAAAAATGCTGACATACAATTTCAACTCTAGAGCTACAGTAAGTCGAGAACAAAATGGCAGTGTTCCGTTTACCTAAGATGGCGATGAAAAATTACAGTTTCAGAGTTCTGAAAACACTGAAGTTAACAATAACTGATAAAATTTAATGTAAAAAACATTCTGCTTTAAACTATATTATGCTTAAAATGTACAAATTAATGATTAAACAATAAAAAAATATTTTTTAAATATTTGTTGCATCATGCATATTTTGTACTGAAAATAGGGCATAAAAATGATTTTGGGTGCTCATGAGAGGTCTGTTAATCTTAAAATATTTGGCTAAAATTTTTACCACACCCTTAGAATGTCATTTGCCACAACTTGAGTGGGTATGCACATTGATTTTTGAAAATTATTTTTTTTGGGACAGTCTAATAAATATTCATTAAATGAAAAGGTTGAAGTTAATAAATTTTTGCTAGTAATCTCGTAATCGGAAATCAACTGCTTTGTGGGTTATTCCTAACTTTTTAACAAGTCGAATTTTGCCAATTAAACTGGGAGGAAAATACTTTGAATCGGTTGGTAAACATTTTTAAATTATAAGTATTTTTTTGAACTAGCAACCAAGATGAATAAATTTATTAATTGTAAATAAATGTAATTTTCTGCATTGTAAGTATAACATGTTGCATGAAAGTGTACTATATTATATTAATATTCAATAAAACATGAAACCTAGCTGTATAATTTTCTTTTTCAATGAAACAAAAATTAAAATGAAAAATAGGACTGACTTTCCTTTTTGGGGAATAAAATCTCTTTGTATTTTAAATACTGTGTCAAGTTTGTTTTTTTTTATATTTCATTTTACCAATGATTTATTTAACATCACCTGATTTGAAACATGTATGCTCTCTTTTGTAAATAATTCAAGTTACCAAATTTCCATTTATGTCTACATGTTTTACTTTATTCAATTTATTGTATGTTGTAAATATAATTCTATTTTGCAGGTGCCAACATTTTGTAAGAAGTATTTGTGTGTTGGATATCTGGACTGTGTTGTGTAACAGATGCAGCTGTAGAGCCACACAGTTCTTTATGTAAGTATATGAAATTTTTAAAATGTAAAATTTTGTTTAAAATAAGTTAATATCAAGAATGTTGAAACGCCTCTTCAAGTGTTGAAAGAAGTTTTTTGATGTTGGGATTCATACACATATCGTCAAAAATAGGAAATTAAGATAGTAAAGGGCTTTAAATTGATTGTTATAATTTTTTTTTAATTGTGGCATAAGCTTGTTTACCCCATAGTGAGCACAACAAAATACAAATATGACAACCAGCAACAGACTCTGGGCGCAGCTCGGCTGGTCTTTGTCAATTTATAACCCCGGATAGCGATGAATGACCCTCTTAAAACTATTAACCTCATTACGGCCTCTTCCGGTTAGCTGTTCCTGGGGTCCACAACCTACTAAAGTAGTATTATTTTTTCTTAATTTCCTGGCTAGCCTCAGATTTAAATAGCTTAAAACAATGACCCCTTGCCCCGCTTTCCTTTAAAAAAAATTAACCTGTTAATTCATTTTGATAAACTTGAACAACTGAATTATGTCCCATCTGACTCTCCTTTGTTCAAGAATAAACATATTAAGCATTCCAAGCCTGAAATCATAGTCTAAGTTAGAAACACTAACCTTGTTGAAACCTTTCTCAACAAAACAATATCTTTCTTAAGATAAGGAGACCAAAACTGAACAGCATGAAGTTTTACCAAACTTCTGTATGAAGCAGGGTTCGTATTTTGTCCACTTTTTTAAAAAAAATCAAATTTGAAGGTTGTGGTGGCGTAAGAAATTAAACGAAATGGATATATGAGACGAAATGAAAATCCACTAATTTTCTACATATGTTTGATACATAAAGTCACCATGATGAACTAATATAATTATTGCATTATTTGTTTACATTGTTTATCAGAAAAAAAAAAAGAAATTCTTTTAAATTAATCATTTAGTAAAACTACAAGAATTGTATTTCAGTCAAAATCAAATAAATCCACAAAAAAAGTTATTTACTTTTGTGCAACAATTTTTGAGCAATTTTATTCTGCTAAATTAATTATATTCATAACAAAAATAGCTATGAAACATAATTTTCATTATTATATTACTACTAGTCAATATGCCATGCGTTGCGCGGGTTAAAATGCAACATGCAAAATCCAAGAAGGTATTCTTTTGTAACAACAATGACATAGGTGAGCCTTGAATTGAAAATTCATTGTTAATCGTAATCTAGGACGAAATTCTAAATTTGAAGTTGGAAGTACCTGGGGCGAAGCCCCCTACCTTCCAGTCATCTGGTTGGTGGAAATGAGCCCCCGGAGGGGGCGGTTAGCTGGAGTAAAGCCAACCTCTGATTGGCTGAGGAGATCCCTGGGAGAAATCCGAGGGAGATCGAAAAGACAATTAATTACAGAGGGGAGAAGTTAGACAGAGAACTTTGGGGGAGATATTAAAAAATTACTTGGCGGTTTTAGCAAAAATAGTCCAGGCTTAGTCCAGATCAAAAAAGATCTGGGCTAATGCAAAGAGTTTTTCTACGTTACTTGGGGCATTTCTAATGGTGGGCAGAGCAAGTTTGATTTTATTGAGAATTTTCCTAACATTGAATAATTGATTAATTTCCTGGACTATTGCAAAAATTTCATTAATGTTAAAAGCCTCCGGAGGAGGGTGGGTAGGGGATGAGTCAGGGGGGGCACTCGGACGAGTGTTCCCAGCAGTAGCACTGGCGAAGGATATACCTTCCCTAATTTTGTTAGTCTTGAAAATAGGTCTCTCAAGGCTAATCTTAGGTTTGGGGAAGGCCTTGCAACCCCGATAAGAGGCTGCATGGTTTTCCCCGCAATTCGAGCACCGGGCCTGTCCTTTACTGGGACAATTTGCTTTGGTGTGTTCCCCACCACACACTACGCAGCGGACCTTGCGGTTGCAGTTAACTGCCAGATGGTTAAACCCCTGGCAGGCGTAACATTGTATTACGGCTTTTCTATTGCGATACTTTTCAAGGTGGACCTTTGTGAACATAAGGGTGTTGATCGAAAGAATCTTAGCGGATTGTTCACAATCGATTAGTTGAATTTGGAATAGGGGAAGGGGGGTTTTATCCCTTCTGGACATACGGTTAATTTTGATAACATTGTAGTTTAGGTTCCGGAGCTCAGACGCAAGGTCCTCTGTGTTAGTGCTAGAGGGGAGGCCCTTTAACACGTATTTCTGAAGTTTCGGCCCTCTGGCCCTTTTAGAATAAAATTCGATTTTCCTAGTTCTTAGGTGCTCGATGAGAGAATTTCTTTCAGATGGGTCATTGATCAAGATTGTGCATTCATTGCACTTAGTGGAATTTCTAATTTTGAAATCTTTGCATATTGAGTTGACTTCTTTAACGAAGCCAAAATAGTCAGGAGGGGGTAGTGACAACCAAAGGGGGAAGGACCATCTGAGGAGGGGTAGATGTTTCCATCATAATTTCTTGGGGGTTGGAGACCTGAGCCAGAGGCTCAAAATGGTTCTCAGTATTGACCGGTGCTACCACCTGGGGGGGGGGGAGACCTACAAGTTCTCTTGGGAGAATTAAAGGGAAGAGCTGATTCTTCCAATTTAGCAACATACGGACTGACCGTAGCGTTGAAATAGGGTATGTGAGAAAGGATTCTCACCAGGGACTCCGCAAGGGCATCATCCTCCGTTCCCTCCTTCCTCTTGCTGTAGAGGTTCTTAATAATTGCCACCTGCTCTGGGCCGATGGCATCTTGGTATGCTGTAGAGTGTAGGACGCTGTGTCCCATACTCAAAATATCAGTTACCTCACTGTAAGTGAGAGGGGATTCAGGTGTGGATTCGTCAACCATTTCTTGATCGTCTGATGAAAAACATAGTTCCGACCATTCCTTTACGCTTTTTCTGATGGGGTTTCCAGAAAATGATTTATTAGGGGCAAGCTGGTAGAATTTCTTGCCATCCTTGTTCTGTGGTAATAATATAATCTTCATCCTTGCTACTATACAGTAGCGCATTCCTCTTCTCCGCTGCTGCGAAGGGTTTTAGCTGCTTCTCGTTCTCTGTCTTTGTGCGTGTCATCGCAACACGTATCGCCATTTTCTTGAACTAATCGTAATCTTAGTTGGGAACTACTCCTATTTAAATGTGTTAAATTTTATCAATTTGTATTCTTACAGGCTTATCTCTATTACTCTATCTTTTCAAAATTGAAAGAAAATGGCCATTTTAAGACAAAAAATTTGAATTTTGAGCTTTTTGGATTTTTTTTAATTTAAAAACCCTGCCTATGTGGATTCTAGTGCCTCAAGGAACCTCCGTGCCAAGTTTGATGAAAATCCGACGTACATTGTGGATTTGTATGAGGAACGAATATATATACACACACATCCATTTATATATCTATAGATGATTCTACAAAAATGGGCAAATTTGTGTTCCATACTGATTGCTCTTTTTGTTTTTAATTTAATAAAAAACTATTTTGGGAATATTTTTATGCGTCTTTTGTTCGAAAATTCAGATTATCAACAAAGTCAATAATTAATTATTATTCGTTTAAAAATAAAATATTACATTGAAATATCATCCACATGCCCTGTCCCATAGGTGCAATTTTCACAATCAATGGAATATAGATTTTAAAAAAATAAGTGATTTTTTCTCAAGAGTTTTTTATTTATAAATGTGAATTTGTGCAAGATGTAAATCACAAAAAAAGCAAAATAATGTGAAAATAATCTATCTAAAAGTTAATCTAAACTTTGTCTCAGCAATTATCAGTCATCCACATGTCTGAAAAGTATAGATATTTTTCTCTGAAATGTTTTATTTCAAAATCTAGCAACACATCTTAAAATAAAGCATGGAACTTAAATTATTCCTTGCTGTAGATTAATTTTGCTGTTCTGCAATTACTTTTTTATAAAAAGCAAGCTAAACTCAACTTTCAAGGCAAGTGTTTTTCATCTTTGTCATTAACATGCCTCACAGAATGCATCTAAAATGTATATGTAAATAAATTTTGATAATGAATAATCCTAAGGCTTACATTTGTGGGTTCTAATTCGAAGTTAAGCCGAAAAATATTCAGATACGACTTTTTAAGAACACAATTACTTGTGTTTTGTCATTCACATGCCCTTTTTCTAATGTCATTCACATGCCTCAATATGAGACACATGGATGAATCAAAAGCCAAACTATGACAGTACATTATTTAAAAATTATGTCTAACAGTTTACAGGTTAAAAAATTTCATTAATATACCTATTGTGTTTGTGTTATTCACATACCCATTGTGTCATCCACATGTCCTTTTTATCATTCACATATGCCTTCAAAAAAATAGAAATCCAAAAATACAATAAAACACAAACATTTAAGCTCTGCTGATATTCTATTGTAATTATGCAACTTATGAAGTACTTTGCTGATTTTTTTCAGATTTTTAATTTTAAATTAATTTTTTGAAATTTAGATGTTACAAACATTCCCGTATTTGTAGAATCACCCATATATAGATTAACTAAAAAAGAAATGGTTATTTTTATCGTAGTAAAAATATTTAAAAATAAATGTAATAACAAATTATTATATAGATATAAATACAAATACTGAAAAAAATTAGTAGCAAATGATAGCGTTAAGTTTGCTAACTAGCTTTCCATTTTTGCTGATTTTTACCAGGTTTTTGCCATTGTCCTGGCAACCATATAATTTTGCTGGTAAAACAACCAATCTTATTTGTGAATTATAATTAAATTGCTGCCGTTCACCTTGTCTAGTGGTCAGAGAAGTCTGACCCGTATGTTGTGGTCCCGGGTTCGAATCCCGGCTTGAGCATAGATGTACCAGCTCTCTCCTGTCCTTGTCCTTTCTTTTTGAGAATGTGTCGTACTGTGAATGGATGTCCACCACACTAAAAGCAAGTCGAAGTTCACACCAAATTATGGTACAGTTGGAAAAGTGAAGCAGCGTACCCCAAAGGCCACCTTAGCTGGCACAAGAAAATAAATTGCATTATTAGAGCTTTTGTACTCTTTGAAATTAAAACTTATTCTGATGTGTATTGATATATTCTGTATCAGGGGCGGATCCAGAAATGTTCCAAGGGAGGGGCGATTGATTTTTTTTTCTTACTTGCGCTTTTTTTTTCGCCATGCATCCTTGTTAACACATGTGGATTACAAATGTTTTGGTTTTCCATTTCGAAAAATTTCCAGATCAGAGCCCCGAATCCCCGCACTCTTTCTCTTAATATCAGCAAAAATCAACTAAAATTGCCTTTTTTGAAATCAAAATCTAAAAACTGCTGGATAAGAGTCCCTCAAGGGAGGGGCGATAGCCCCCATCTCCCCTCCCTTGTTCTGTATTATGTTATTTCTTAAATTTGTGTATTGATCTATATAATTGTAAAATCTAAAGAGAGGCGAAACTCTGATCTTGAGCTATGCATTACATATTGGTCCTCTACTGTATCATTCTTTTGAGTTTGGCTTCTCAGACTTTACTTATTGTGTGTGCTCGTTTTCTTTTAAAGGTACGCCTATCATCACAATGCAAACAGGGACCACCAGTCTTCATCATGATGCAGCTGGTTCTCGAAAATCTACTGAATGTTCTTCACAAGCACTTGGTGTAATCGAAAATCCTCTGTTTGAAAGGAGTGGTGAGAGAAATGTCTCTTCTGCTTCTGGCCATTCCAGAATATTAAAAGAAATGTCGGAGAATCAGCGGGATCGAAGAAGGACTTTTGTTCAACGAAGCCTGCAGCGGTCCAAAACTGTTAAAGAGTAATTTTTTTCTTTTCTTTTATACTCGAGACTTAGTCATTAGTTTTGCATTGGAATATTATTTTGAAATCATTTCAAGTTATACTAAAAGTTCCTATGTCCTAAATTTGTAGTTTAAAAGATTTTAATTTTTGAAATTTGTCGAAAAAAACAACAAAAAATGATGTAAATTATTATTTCTAAAAGTATTCAAATTTTGTTGAGTACACAGCAGATTTCAATGTTTCTAATTATAAAATAAGTTGGAAGGGGTGAAAGAGTTTTTTGCATCATTACTGTAATCTTAAAATAGTTTGTAAATTTCAGATTTTCATGAAATTTTTATTTTATTATGTTTTAAAATTTATATTCACTGATAATACTTTTCTGTTTTAGTTTAATATAAACTTTTTTCTTGTATACCACTTTTACCAAGATATTCATGCACTGAAATGTTTAATCAATTTTCATAGGTATGTTGCAAAAAGCACAGCATCTTTTTTCGGTCTTGATGAAGAAACAGAGCATAACAGTTATCAACGATGGGCAGAAAGAAGAAGGAGGTTACTGAGCAAGAAATGGGGGGAAATGAAGGTGAGTAAGCATTAAACTGTAATATAATTTTTTAACATTTCAACCCCCTTTTTTAGAAACATAATATATAACAACCTGCTTCAACCCTGAGGCATTGAATTTTATTAGAAGGGACCAGCAAATAAAGGGCAATTGAATATACTGTCGGCCCCGCTAAACGAATACTGACGGTTCCAAGAAATATTATTCGATTAACCTTTAGGAGCCAAGCGGTACACATGCTGTACCATAACTATTTTTTTTTTAGAGGACGGGGTTGAGATTTTCACTCGAACCCTTTGGAGCCGGGAATTTTTTCAAGGTTTCATACGTCTGGTACGACACTTTATACCTTCTCTTTTCAATGGAAAAGAAATCTGTGGTTCAACTGTCGTACTACCTGGGTCGAAAGAAAAATTTCTAAAAAACAGCCTGGTTCCAAAAGGTTAAGTGGGGATCTTTAACATTACGTCTATGGCATCGGTTCCGAGATATTTTATTCGTATAAGCGGGATATTGGTTTATCCGTTACCCGATTAAGCGGGGATGACAGTACCTTTGTTAAGTTTTTCACTTAGCCTATATTTTAACTCTTCATACTAAGCACTGTTCTATTGAAAAGAGCACTACATTAAATTAAAAAATATATTTTTTTGCTTTTAGGATGATGATATGCAAAATCTTGAAGATGTTAGTAGCTACCCTGCTGTGCCTCAGCAGACGCATACTTTGTCTGAACACCAACCAGCGTCTGCTTCAAGACTACAACCCGCTGTAGCAACAGACACTGTGGATAGACCTCGGAGGACCGAAAGTGCAACATCTCATAATTCACAATTGTTTCAGAAGCACAGAAGAAAAGATTCTGCATATAGGATTATTGTTGATGGCCTTGGGCTAATTTCAACGGTATGTTCTTTCTGGAATTAAATTTTTGTTGTGTATACACTCCAGTATAATTTACATACTCGGTAATTATTATGAGCTATTATAGGTTTTAAAAAATGAAACTCTTAATTATTTGGATACTGGTAGGAAAGAAAAAAAGTTAAGGTAAATTTAAGGATTATTTTAAAACTGAACAGATAAAATTTAGGTAAAAGACCGTGCACAGTCTGAAATTTTGAATGGGAATTACTATTTTTTACTAAATAAATGACATTTTTCAGCAGAAAGGAAATAGGGTACCAAATTTCATTGCATTCGAACTAGTTGAACAAAGAATGTTAGTGAAAAACGATTAAACGACCAGCACTGTATCTAAAAATGCTACTTTCAAGGTCAAAGTTTACCAATCAATGCAGTAGAGAACTTAGTAATGATTTTTTTGAAGGAAAAATGTGAAACTGCTCCCTTTAATATGTTAACTTTAAGTATTTATTTGAAAATCAGGTTACTTTAAGTTATTTGTTTTTACAACTCGGGAAAATAAAGAAGATTTAAGCTTAAAGTTAAGTTCCAAGCATAAATACCTCTATGCACTGGTCAGGGGTGATTGTGTTCCGGTATCTTACCGGATTTCCGGTATTTTCATGATCGATTCAGGTATTTTCATGTTCGAAAATACCGGAAATAAAATATTTTTAATTATGCTTTTATTTTCCCACCTCTGGATTTTTTCGAATTTTCGATAATTATACCTATAATTATTAATAATATTCATCAAATAGAAATGTTAAGATGAAAATTCTAATTGTTTTTTTACCTTAGTAAATTATTTTATTTGCATCCGATATGAGAATCAAATTTTTCTCACTTTTGAACTTTTGATGCTTATTACCCTTAGTTGGGAGACAAATAAATGAAATGCAACAAAATGTAACAGATGCAACTTTCATTACATGCTTTCTCACAACAAACAGTAATTCTGTTAAACTTTTGCTTTCTCCTTAAAATATTTTTTTGGAGATAATTACTCATCACTAGCTCAAAAGTAACTTTATCACTCATTTACAATTTAATGAAATGCATGTACACTATTTTGACTAAAAACTATTTGAATATATGAAATGTGTTAGTTTATGAAAAGAAATTAATTAATATGTATGTATAATTATGAAATTAGGTGTGCTTAAGTAATAGGGGCCTTAGTTTAACCCCCCCCCCCCACTTTTTCTTTAAAACTTTCAGGTATTTTTTTATGAACTCACAATCACCCCTGACTGGTGCTGTCAAAATGTATCTTCTGGAAGGGAGGGCGGAGTGTTAAAAACTCCTTTACGTGTATATAAATTGCTGTAATACAATCGGCAGCAATGTTAAAATCAAGGCCTATGGATGGGGTTTCGATCGCTAAATCTGCATCACTGTCTCTCCTATCTGCAACTTCTTGTAACCACGACATCAAATTGAGAGCTTATGGTGCAGTAAATAGGTGTATCCCTAGAAATATTTTATTAGTTGCAAGGACATTAAAAAAAGCCTATTTATGTGAAATGTGTAATCCAATAATGGAGCTTAGGGGGTCTAATACTTATTTTCAACTAATAAATTACATCCAAAAGTTTAAATAAGGTTGGGGGGATAAGACATAAAACATGCACACAAATAAGTTTAATAAATTCCCATAGCTTATCCATTTCATATTGAATAGTGTTGAATATAAATAATGCTTCAAACTAGTAAGGTGTAAAATTTGTCGTAATCTTATTTATATTTTTTATACAGGTTATTTACACCTTGTGTATTAATCATATTTGATCCTGTTTTTAAAAATATAAAGTGCCATACAAATGAAGAAAAGGATGTACAAAAAACTTTTATATTAAGCCAAAGCATCCACCCCCCTTGTTCATATTTGTTTTTATTTTTTCTTTTCAGTAATTAAAAAACTGTGTATTTCTATAGAGAAGACGACAAAATTTATGTAACTCTTTATTTGGAAATGTACTAAAATTTCATTTTGTATTTTCACTATAGACAATAGTAAGAAGATGTTCATCTCGTCAGTTTTGGCCAACTCATTCTAGTCGTGCAGCTAGTAATTATACAGCTACAAATGTAGATGGCGCATTTAATGATGACCAGCAAGATAATGGGCTTCCATCACAGCAGGTACTGAAGATTTCATAGTTCGCTACAAAGAATCTTTTCTTATTGTGTCCGTACAGTTTACATTTGTATTGCTAAAGTCTGTTATTTTAAAATAGGTGTATCAAGGTGAAAAATTTTTGCGTCATCTCCATGGAAATCTAACTAAAACTTAAAATAAATTGCTGAAGCAGTTGCTATGGAGACGATGTAAAATTTGTGACCTTGATGTGCCTATTTTGAAGTAACATACTATAATAGAATACAGTTTATATGTACAATTCTCTAGAAAGGTTCAATTGCTCGTTCTGGGCTCAAAGTAACACTAGAAGTTTTCCATTTCTTGTATTTTTATTATTTCTTTTTACCTTCTCAGGAACAAAATTACAGGCATTTAGCAGTCAGAGAATTTCTTTTTATCCACAGTTATACTGTAAAGCAATTATCCCAACAAAAACATAAATGTGAAAAAGGAGCCAAGTTCGGTTGAAACAACGTTTGGACAGTTTGAAGCAGCGGTGCCACCGACAAAAGAGTTGAAATCTAACAGGCTCCAAGTTCTATAGCTGTTCTGTTAACTACAGTCGTGAGAGTTATTGAAATGTTCATTAATTTATTTTAATAACATTTCATTAGTTCCTTTCATATCGGCTTCGGAACTTGGCAAGTTCATTTCTAACTGACGGAAGTCGGACTTTTTTGAGCGTAACTTCGTGACGATTAAAACTTGCCCAGTACCGAAGCCGATATGAAAGAAACTAACGAAATGTTATTAAAATAAATTAATGAACATTTCAATAACTCTCACGACTGTAGTTAACAGAACAGCTATAGAACTTGGAGCCTGTTAGATTTCAACTCTTTTGTCGGTGGCACCGCTGCTTCAAACTGCCCAAACGTTGTTTCAACCGAACTTGGCTCCTTTTTCACATTTATGTTTTTGTTGGGATATCATGCATTTTTGAAAAGCCGAAGTAACGGTTATGCTTTCATTTAGACACAAATTAATACACACATAACATGAGATTTCAGTTGCGCTGACAACGCAGATATAATATAGGCCATGCTACATTCGACATATTTTTAATTTTAATGATTTTACTAGTAATTCAAATAAATAATAGGAGACGCTGCAATTTATGATCAATGACGAAAGAAACAGGTAAAACAAGTAAATTTTCTTCGTGTTTACCCTACATTTTTCTTAAAAGAGGAATAGAATATTTTAACTACTTGGTTAATATCTTAAGTCACCGCAAGGTGGCATAGTCAACCTCTAGAATTCGAATTATTTATTTCATCTTGATAAACCATTTTAATCTTCCGTCAAGGCAAACTAAGCCTTGAAACAGCTTACAATAAAACATTTGACTTTAAACTTAAGTATTTTAGTTTTGGCAACGTTTTACAAGCATTTTGGCGCTTTTGTTTGACGAACCATTTATAAATGGCGCCAAGATACTCATAAAAAAAAAAGCTTTTTTTCTTGTTTTTTTAATGTAGTTTTTGGACTTTTTATATTTTTCCCATAGTTAGTGCATGGGAATATACCTTGATGCCAAATTTTAGGGTTCTGAGACACTTGGAAGTAGGTAAACATTTTGATGAGTGAGTGTATAATCTAAATAAGAAAATCGCCATATTTTCACTTTTCAAATATTGATAACTTTAAAACTAAAAGAGATATATTCATAAAATTTAGGATTATGGGAGTTCTATGTCACTCTAATAGACTTACAAAATTTAAAGCATGTAGATGGAGTAGTTCTTGAGAAACGGAGGGGTCGAAAGTAGCTCGAAATGGTTCGTGTAAAGATACACTAGCAGGTGTGCAGCGCGAACTTGGCTGACACACTGCCGTGTGTCTTGATCTCCCAATTTATCTGCAAAATTTTGATTTGTTCTAATAATAACAATAATGTTCATGAAAATAAAAAAATGCCACATGTATTTGGATTGAATTTTATGAATTTTAATTTGTATAAGTAAAATCCTAAAAAAAAATTACGTAGGAAACATACCACTGTTAAACAGGTTCAGAAAATTACTCGCCATATTTCAGATTTCAATCCTTTTACATTCAATAAATATTTAAGTTATTTTGATGATTGAGAGTTATTTAAGCAATTTTTAGACTACAATGGCTAATAAATAATATTTTTTGTGTTAATATTTTTTTTATTGGTTGATTATTAAATTGGAAATAGAACCAGCACAACACTGTTACAATAATCATATTCCAGAGAAAGATCCCAAAGTTCAACTGGCGACTCAAATAACTTTCATGTTTAGTAGCAGCTATCATAACTTAGTTGCTGAAATAATTTTGCTTTTAGAAATTTCTATGCTTCCAGATAATGTGTATTTCATATCAAACTAAATAGGAAAAAATACATATACTGCTGTTGTTACCATCCTTACTTACAAGGAGTTACTTCTAACATATACTCCAAAGCTGTGCTAATCTTACAAATATTTCATCTTATTTTCATACTTCAGGGAAGCTTTTTTAAAGTTTTCCTTTTTTTTAATAGTTATTTTCAGATGCTAATCAATTGGTGGACGATGTCTTTTTTGAACAACAACCTCCAAACTCCAATGAAGTTCAAATGCAGAATGAAAAACTGTTGGCATCAAGGTTGTACTTGCCACCTTCACAAGGTTCACCTGGAGTTGATTCTGTAGATTCTGGCAGGTATGTTCTATTGAGCTCTCTAATTTGTCTCTTTCGTTTTTGGAAATTGGGATTATGTAGAGGTTTTCTTATTTACAATTTTACTTGAATGTTTTAACCATTGACATTTTTAATTGCAGGTCTAACACTCAAACGTGGCAGCCGTCTTCTCAACAAGTAGAACTTCCTAGCTCTAATGTTGGGATGAGAAGGATATGGAATAAAGTAATAATTTTTTTATACATGGAGTTAAATGAAAAATGCATTTCTATGAATTGTTTGTATAATTCTGATATGATTTAAACATCAAAGGTGTTTTAGAGTATCCTTTAGTTCATTAAAATCTCTAATCAAATGGTGCATTGTATAAAGGGGTGGAACCTGTTGAAAAAAATGGTTTAATGCCGACATTGCTTTAAAAGGATTTAATATGGGGTTGTGCCTGGTTGTTGAACAGCTAAATGTAAGTATTTAACGACATTTACATAACACTAAAGAAACACAAAGCATTAAAAAAATAAAAGAGCCATCTACGCTCATATCTACATGCTATCTAGTCAGGGTTGGCAAAGGTGGGCCCAGCCCAGAAAAACCCGCCCGGGTTTTTCTGGGCGGGTCCACCAACAAAAACCCACCCGGGGTTTTGTCAAAAGTGGGTTTTTGTTAATTTCTAAGTTATCCACAAATATAGTCAATAATAATATCTCATCTAAATTATACATAAAAAATAAGTAAGAAATCAGGTTTATTTGAGACAAATTTTCTTAGAGTAATTATTTATTTTATAAAATAATTATTATTTCTTCAATTTTCAAGTCATCGTCCAGAAAATTTTCCTATCTATGATACTACTTTTTGTTGCAAAATACTTATTATTATAATTATTTATTTATTTTTTGATAGCAAATTTCAAATTTTAAAACAAATTGAAAATGCACCATTAACTTCTTGTAGATGGAAAAAATTGCTTAATTAATGTTTTATGATAATTTTGATTCAACACAAGTCAAATAATGATAAAATACTGCAATTTTTGCTTTTATTCTGGATCAAGAAAAATAAAGTTTTGCTCTCCATTTCTTCTAACCCTACTGCATTTAGTATATGATGATTTTCAAGTGCTATATTATAGAGGTACCATACCACTGACTTTAAGCACTAAACCTTTTCTTTGATTTAAAAAAAAACAAAGAAAATGCGTCCCCACGCAGTTTATTACTACTAAAATAGTATGACAAGCATTTATTAATAAATTTATAATTCTTGCTGAGTTCTAATGTTAACCTAGTTTTTTCTTAAGATTATTTCAAAAAAAAAAAAAAAAAAAATCAATTAAGCGTCCCATCATCATTTTCAGCCCCATCTGAAATTAATCAGTTTTGGTTTTGAAAATAAGAAGGGGAGGGGGGGAGACACTTCAACCCTTATCTCAGAAACACACCTATCATTGAGATATGCCTTATTAAAAAAATGCAAATGACTTGACTAGATATTGAAGCAGGCTACTTAATGAGAAAAGATGATTATTTCTATTAATAAACAAGTGCAAATGGTTTTAATTTTTTAATGGTATAAATTTAAGTTTTTGAAACTTTCACCCCCTAAATATTCCTGAATTTGTAGGAAAACCCATTTGCAACAGTTCTTCTATTTTTATAAAAGACAAGTGATAAAAGTTCATAGCTGAAACCATTGTCCAAAGCTTCTTAAATATACACATTAAATATTACAAGTTGGTTGATGATATTATTAATTGATATTGTTAATAATATTAATTATTAATTGATTGACATTGATTAAATGCAATTCAGAACTTTAACTTAATAAATATATTTTTATTTGAAGGAATGCATACATTATATATCAATACCCGCATAAGAAATAAAATTTAACATACAAAAACCCGGGTGGGTTGGGTTTTTGTAGAAAAACCCGGGTTTTTGCCAACCCTGTATCTAGTTGACAAAAGTCTTTGCCGTTGTTGGATCCATGCTACGTTGGAACCGTTCTGGGAAAGAGGCTCTTACCTCATTCTGCCTATTAAATCTCTGGGAGGTTAAGGGGTATGATAGAAGGAACGATATTAATTTAAAATCAGCCAATTCAATTGTACAGATTGTTGGTGACACTAGATTTTGAAAAGTCAGAGTATGACGATCAAAAAATTACAAATGAAATATTTGATGATCTTTTTACACTAACTAGCAATAAAAGCAGTGATAGTTAAGTGCCATTAGCTACTAAAGCATTAATGGCCAAAAAAAAAAATGCTAATGTACTAATAACAAAATTAATCAATCATATCCCATTTAGCATTAAAAGCAATCATTAGATGAGGTTTTTCACCCTTGGAAGAAAGCAAAATATGTAGTTGTATGACAATCAGGAATTGAATTATAAGTTACCGCAATGCTGCTGATTGTAGTAGTGAAGATAAAATTGTTGCTAACCTTGTTGCTGGCTTTTGAATTGTGATACTGTAATTCATCATTTGCATTATCCTTTCCGGGAGATGGCTATCAACCGATAATTTACAAAATGTTAAATTGTTATGGCTTTACATGATAAGCAAACTGACATACACCTCGTTTACTATTGTTATTAAAGCTTGCTTTAAATTTTTATTGCACTTGTTTAAATATCTTTATTTCAAATTTTAGTTACTAAATTTTTGGGTTTTGTTTATTTGCTCTTTTGCAGGCTATTGCACAAGAATTTCAAAATTTTGATCGCAGACAATATGGAATGGGTGTCATAGGAAAGTTTTTGCACAGAAAAATAAAACAAGATCATATAACATCTGATGTAAAAGAACAGTTGGAAGACATTGATGATCACAGGTAAGGTGCTTTGTATTCATCCTTGCCGAGATTTGGTGTGTACTAAACTTAAGTTTTTTTCTTGTTTTTTGAAAGGAATGGAGGGTTTTTTTTTTTTTTTTTATCTCTTCAGACCTGAACTTACAGAAACTATTCAAGTACCCTTTTATGTCTTTTGCATTCATATATGCATGCATTGACTACAGAAAATAACTTATAGATAAAATGGATATTTTAGAGAGTTTATAATAAAAAAGGAACAAAAAAGATTTAGCTTTTGTACATTAGAAAAGATAGGCCCATATATGTGGTCCTCGGGATTAAAGAGGCTAAGTTTAATATCAACCAGGAAGTCAACAAATGTCTATTATCATTTGAAACATTTAAAAAGATAATTATTTATTTATTTATTTAGATTGCGGAGATTTATTTTAAATGTAGCCTTTCATGTCATTTTCCATCAATTTTTAGTTTCCAAATCTTTTGTAATTCTTTTTCTAGGCCTTTCTTTACATATTGGGTTACAACTGTCCAGATACTTGTCACTGTGATTTCTCTAGCAGTGTATGGATTTGGACCATTTGGGGTTAGAAAAACACAGCGTTCTGGTGAGGTAAAGTAATTTTCAATGTTTATTTTGTATTACTGAGTACATTTGTAAGTTTTTTCTTACGTTTTGCTGCATGCTGAGCGTGCTACTTGTAAAATGAATTCAGATTTAAGTGCTCTTTCTCTTCAAATTATTTTGCAGGGCTGCCAACTACTACGCATTTAGCGTAGTAACTACGCATTCATCCAGCTTACTACGCAAGGAGAAGCAAATTCTACGCATTCATTGAATAATCATGCAAATTATTTTTTTTCCCTTGTATATTGAATGTCCTTTCATGGGTAGGCCCAGATGATGCTTTTTTAAGTTGATTCCAGTATCATTTCGCATGGCATCTTCCGTTTAAAACGAATGCCAAACAAGCGCCGCTACACAAGTCATCTACTCCACTCCTGAGCGCATGGATGACATAAGATGATGTAATCGGAGCGATGACGTCACCGGAGCTGTTTCGCTCACAATAGGAAGATAGGAAGAACTGAGCGGCGCACAAAGTCTTCTTCATCCTGATTGGATAGTGAACTTGGATGCTGTTCTTTGAATACTTTGAATGAACTTTGCACTGAAACTCTGAATGCTTAATGAATTGAAAAAACAAGTATGATTCATAACAACGAATCATGTTATTTGAAGGAATTTTCTGATGAACTAGCAACTTAAGCAAAACCACGGGCAACCTTACATTGTTATTTAAACAATCTTCATAGATAAAACATTTCACTTTTTGTTTTTCTTTATTTTATCCTGTTGTATTACTAAATTAAATAAAAGAATGAAAGTCTGATTTGGATTAAGAATTTCTTTTGGAAATTTGTTTGCCAAGTTTTTCTATGAATTTGCTGTCATTTTTTCAAATCTTCAATTTGACTTGTTTTTAAAAAAACTCAACTGCAGAACACTATAATCAACATTATCTATTAATAATTAAACAAAATGAAATATCATTTTATTGCAGTTTCATGTAAAGAAATTGTTTGAAATTGGGATTTGTTTTGAAATTGTTTTATGTAAAGAGCAGATCAAAGCATATCGGCCTATAATGGTTGGGGAGGGGGGGGATTTTTGAACCGCGCTAGACTACACTTCAGCACTGGAAACTACACTTTGTTTTCCTTCTGACTACACATAGCTCCCTAATAAGGTTGGCAGCCCTGATTTTGTTTTTTATGTACGTAGTACCTTCAGCTTAGTAAGTTCTTTACTTCTTGGTGTTATATTTTCAACAACATCTGTTATCATCAGACAGGATTTTTTTTAAATCATTCATCAATAAATCTATGAACAGTTCTTTTTCTTTCTATTATTTTTGTTTTATTCTTATTGTTTCAATGTGATACGTGAACTCATTATTTTGCTTTGGCCTATATTCCGTAATGAAGTGTGAAAAAATGAAATTACTTTTCTGATAATTTGTAAATGTCTGTATTTGTTTTACTAGGTTATGGTTACTAGTCTTCATTTGCAACAAGTTGATTATTTAGAGCCAGATAACTTTTGGCTTGGTCCAAGAGCAGTAAGTTAATTTTTTTTTCTTACATAAAAAATTTAAGTTATGAACAGGGGTGATTGTGTTCCGGTATTTTACCGGATTTCCGGTATTTTCATGATAGATTCCGGTATTTTCATATTCGAAAATACCGGAAGTAAAAATATTTTTAATTATGCTTTTATCTTCCCACCTCCGGATTTTTTTTCTTTTTCGAATTTTCGATGATTATGCCGATAATTATTAATAATATTCATCAAATAGAAATGTTCAGATGTAAATTCTAGTGTTTTTTTTTACCTTACTAAATTACCTTATTTGCATTCGATATGAGAATCGAATTTTTCTCACTTTTGATGCTTATTCCCCTTAGTTAAGAGACAAATAAATGAAATGTAACAAATGCAACTTTCATTATTTTATAAATGCTTTCGCACAACAAATAGCAATTCTGTTAGACTTTTGCTTTCGCCTTAAAATATTTTTTTGAAGATAATTGCTCATCACCAGCTCAAAAGTAACTTTATTACTCATTTACAATTTAATTGAATGCATGTACAATATTTTGACTAAAAACTATTTGAATACATGAAATGTGTTAGTTTATGAAAGGAAATTAATTATTACTAGGTGTGCTTAGTAATAGGGGCCTTGGTTTTAAAAAAACACTCCACCTCCCCCCCCCCCCCCCACACTTTTTCTTTAAAACTTTCAGGTATTTTTTTGTGAACTAACAATCACCCCTGTATGAAGTACATCCGTGAAATTTTATTTTTTTTCTATTAAGTATAGTTTTCTCACAATTTCAAAGTAAATTTGTGGCTTATTTCATTTACCATTTTTATGTGTTAACTTTTTTTGATAAATAGCAATAAATTGATGTTTTGTTTGAACATAACTGTATTTTATTGGTTCGTAACCTGGAACTACCTACTATTCTTTAGTATGGTATTTATGTAATTTCTGCATTGAGTTTCACATCTCCTGTACTAAAATGAATAATTGTACAATTACCTTTCAGGCTGATCTGGTGCATTTAGGGGCCAAATTTACTCCATGTATGCGGAAAGATAAAAGTATTTTTGATTCTATATATAAAGACAGAGAAAGAGAAAGAGACACTGCATGTTGCGTTCGGAATGACCAGTCCGGATGTGTTCAGACCTCTCGAGATAAATGCTCGGTGAGTTGTCATAAGTTTTATATATTTGCCTGTTGAATAAGTTTGTTTCTTGATTTGAGAAGTAAAATTAGATGTGTGTGGGTGAGATATCAAAATAGCACATTAGGTTTGAAGATTATAAAAATTTCATGTTTAAAATTTTTTATTTATTTGGAAGTGTGTAGAAGTTGTAGAAGCATACGAACCAAGCGAGTAAAAAAGTAAAATTTAATTTAACAATTTTTTATCAATACATAATTCATCAAACCTTTGTGGATAAAATCCAACTTTTAATGTGATGTTAAATAGAGCAAATGTTCTTATCAGATACAATAATGCGTATTGATCATAAAAGACTTTTGTAAAAATGTAAAAATCCACATTTTGAAGAAACCAGTGTTTTAAAAGTACAATGAAATTTACCGCTTTACCATGATTATATGAACTTGAACCCTAGTGAACCAAAATTCCTTTACTCTGTGTATTGAGTGGTGTACACAGTACCATACACGGTGCTACCAATAGTTACGTTTAAAATTTTTAAAAAAATGTGTAATTACTTTTATTACAAACTTGTTTTAAAAAGTAATGCTTAGTTCAATTTTATTTTATCATGATTAATTTTTGTATAGTTACCACTTCCTTAGATTATAACACTTAAGTGCATTTTAAATTAAGTTTTACTGTGTATTTACAGCTTTTTTTTTTTTTCTGTGTGTTGGCTTTTTTATAAATCTCTAATGACATAGATCTATTGAAATGTACTTTTTTTGCTGCATCTCGAACAATACGTTTTAATTAAATTCGTATGTAGGTTACATAGTAGGAATTATCAATTGAATTTTCTGACACTATGTGCTAATTATTTCCTCCTGTAATATTATTGTATGTTTTTTAAACTATTCAAAGTCTTACTATTTTTGATATATTTTGCTATTTCAATATTATAATGACACATGCAGACATGGGAAATTAAAATGATTTTTTCTCGAAGTATGGCATTTTTAAAAAAAATGTTTTAATTAAAAGATTATTTTCATGCTGGTGTTTCTCATGATTATTATGACTGGATGGTGACAATGGTAGTTGGTCTGAGTTGGTCTTTTGCATCACTAGCTTTGTTCCCTACTCACCTTTAATTTCATGTTTGTTTTTCTAAATATGTTTGTGTCTTGAAAGTTAGTATAATAATTCCTCATGTTTCAAGTTTCATAAAGGACAAATTTTCATGCCATTTGGAATATTTATTAATATATTTTTTAGCATAAAATTTGTTTTAAAAGGAAAATATTAAATTTAAGTATCTAAAATTGTCAAAAAAAAAAAGTAGACTAGAATTTTATCAAGTTCACTAGCAAAGAAAATTCTAAAATTTATAAGATGAATAATGGGTAAATGATTGAATATACCAGTTGAGTATCATCTCAATTCAGGAAATATCTGCAGAAAAAAAACAGAAGCTTTGCGCACTTTCCAGATCTACATGCTGTTTTTACCCATTAAGCTGGAATGTGATATTTTGAGTGCAAAGTACTTCATATTTTCTTTAAATTTTATATTCAAAAGATAAAAGATTTTTTCTGAAGTGAGTTAATTTTATTTAATTTTCCTTTTCACGCTTAATTTTAAGTAACTATTTTTGTACTTAAAATTATATTATGAAAAGCTTATCTCATAAAAATGTCATTTAAGTTTCTGAGTTATTCATTAATGATTTATTGTCATAAATGCAACTGAACTTAAATGTTAGATTCATATGATGAAATATTTTTAATAACTTTCTTAACATTTTATTCTTTGAATAAAAATTAAAATTTTTATTCTCTTTTATTCTCTTTGCTTCTAAAGTTGGCTCAAGGACTTCATTCAGGGGTAGGAACTTGCTTTTTACTCTATGCATGATTTTCTAAATGCATTGTTTCAAACACTTCCTGAATGTTTCTTTGGACAATTATTAATATTATAATGATTTCCTATATCACAATTGTACATGTATTATAATTTCATTATTCAAAACAATGTTTTAGTTATATTTTAATGATTTTTTTCAATGATATTTGTATTGTGTACATATCTTTGTATGTTTATAATGAATGTGTAATTTCTGTCTTGATCTGTTTAAAATCAGTTTTGTGTAGTAAGTATACTAGTACCATTTGGACCATCTGGCAAGGGTAAGCCTTAGCAACATCATGTGAGCTCCAATTGGAAAATTCTGTCGGGACTCTTTACAGAATGATTGCATTTAATTTTAGCAGTGCCACGTCTTTATTTTTTCTGATGTGGGGAGAAGATTTCAATTGCCACAATTGCCCATCTTCTTTGAGGTTTCTGTATCCTGTTTTCATTATTAAAAATTTTTAAAAATGAATAAAAACAAAAATAGAAGGAATTTAAAAAGCAGAATATGATTTTAACAGTGATATTTTTGCTGTGCTTCCCTTGAAGGAAAGGTATACACCAAAAATTACTAGTACTGGTAAATTTTATACTAATTTTGGTGGCATCAGAAGTATGACCAGATGGACTAACAGGAAACCTTGTCCCTAGTGGGGGACACGCTCGTCATTTAGGCAATTAGGATGGTCAACAGTACCCCTTGGCTTTGAGGAAAAAAGGAATTTACAAAAAGTGGGCAGTTTTTCCCTTTTTTTTTTTTTGGAAAATTAACATTGAGTATATACACTCTGCCCTCCCCTGGAAAATTCCTGGGTTCCCTACAGAATTATTCTCAAAATTGAAGTCAAGTTCAGGTTAACTCTAGTGAAGATCAAATCATGCAGTTGACCAGGACCTGCAAAGCTGGGCCCAGAGCTTGTTGTTCTTCATCACTTTTGTATTTATTTGTCATGTAATATGAATGTTTTGAGCCCTCTCAATAGTAATTATCTGCATTTTCTCTTTTGAAAACTTGCTGTTATTTATAAACAATACTTTGTCAATTACTTTTTCTCCATTCTATTTTCATAGCAAATATATTTTTTGAAATAAAATTTGGCATTAGATTTTGTTTGAATAGTTCTTTTTCAAAGTGTATTTTACTTTTTATCACTTTCCATGTGGTTATTTTTTCAGTTATCCTTGAAGTTTTTGCTTAGTAGTAGTAGAGAATATTAGCTTAGTTCCTGTACTCTTCGCTGATTTTTCTAATATCATTATTTATTAAAATGTGTACTTTTATTATTTACTATGAAAACATAATGTATTTTTACCATTATTATTAGGAGTTGATATCATCTTGGAAAAAGTGGGACACAGTAAAACCTGGTCCTCCGAGATGGACATCTAATCCAACATCTATAGCGAGGGATAGGTTAGGAACTCACAAAAGACTTTCTGGATCTGTCTGTGGTCAAGATCCAAGGTAAGCTCCAACTTTATTTTTAACTGATGTGTGTATAGACATTCGTATAAATTTATTACAAAGTCTTTTATTTTCTCTATTCGTTTGACTTTTTGTTTTATTTTAAAGATCACTGAGCTTCTTATCCTAGCATTTTCAAATTTTTATCATCTCCACCACTGAGCGTTTTCTTCAACTTTTGCGGTTTTTTCATGATGCACTCAGTTTATAGCTCTTTTATTTTCTGTGCTTCTAGGAAGTATACGTAGTTCAATAAAAAAAACATTAACCCTTTGGATCCGGGCTGCTTTTTGGAAATTTTTCTTTCGACCCAGGTAGTACGACACTTGAACCACAGATTTCTTTTCCATTGAAAAGAGAAGGTATAAACTGTCGTACCAGACGTATGAAACCTTGAAAAAAATCCCCGGCTCCAAAGAGTTCGAGTGAAAATCTCAACCCCCGTCCTCTAAAGACTTATGGTACAACATGTGTACCGCCCGGTTCCTAAAGGTTAACCTACCACTTACAAGTCCCAACTTTTTAATGGAAAAAAATATGGAAACAGCAGTTTCTGACCCCTGAAAATATCTATTTAAGTTTAACTTAAATCTTTTTTTATGCTTAAATATAAGTTGATACGTTCAGCTATACAATAAACCATATCTAAACTTCTTACTAACTGAAATAAATGTACTAGAGCTTTTAGAAAAGGAGTTAAAAAAGGCAAATTTTGCTTATTTGTGGACAAGCATAGTGGCTATATCACAAGAACTTTTGAAAGAAATAATTAAAAGAAATGTTTTGGACTACAGACAATGAGTCCAAAATGGTATGGCATAACAAATTGGGTCCTCTTTTGGCACTTTTGCAAACTTCTATGCTGAAGATGCCCCCCCCCCTCCCCCCACACATAATCCCACATTTTTGTTGTGATTTCTTCACAAAATTTCATACTTAAAATCAAGTCTTTTTGTTAAAATATTGTACTTTGAAATTGGTCCTTTCACAAAATATCATTTGGAAAAATTGCTATTTGATAACTTTTTAAACTTAATTCAGCTGACAGGAAAAGAAAACATTTGTATTTAAGAAAAGGAAAAAAAAAAGCCAGCTTCCAAGGCATCCCCTCTAAAGTTCTTTGAGCTAAATTGATTCCAGGTTCGATTTGTGACATCTGGAAATGCTCTTTGTGATATGACTAGCTTTTTTTTTCATGAATGAATAAATAAATGAAGAAAGAAAGAAAAAGAAAAAAAATTGAATGTAGCACTTTTTGCAGTAATTAAAACTTCCCTATTTTTTCCTTCCACAAAATGCTGAAGTAGAAATAAAAACCTGGATTTGCTTTTTTGAGGTCTATCTTCTGAACTATTATCATTTTTCTAAAATTTAAAATAACTAAATTTTGTGTTACATATTTTACACTTATTAATTTTAGATACTGCCATGAGCCTGCATCAGTATTTCCATATGAATGGCCTGATGACATCACAAAGTGGCCTGTAAGTTGAATTATTCAATTTTTCACTGTGAACATATTTAATTTTACTTGTTATTGTAATTATTTCTACAGAACTATTTCATATTAACTTAAAATTTATAAGCATGTTTACTTTATGCTGATATTTTGTTTTAAGAGTCTTTTCTTCATTGCATTTACTCATCTGTGTACATGATGGAATGTCAATAAAAAGTTTAGGACTATTTTCTAATTCTAAAAGGAAAGCATTTGTAATATTATAGATAAATATTTACTGGCAAACTCTGGTGTAATGCCACCATTGGATCCAACTCTTGGTGCGATCATATCAAGATAGGTGGTGTGATGAATTATAAAATTATATTATTACTCGTGTATAGAACAGTTAATGCTGAGATATATGATCCAATCAAAGTGTGTACTGACCTAAACAGGCTTAAAATTTATGAAATAAGAAGCAGTTACACAAACATTTACATTGAAATATGTAACAGATTTCTAAGATCCAACGTTAATTTTGTCCTAATTATTTTTCTCTGAAAAAAATATTTTAATAAGCTATTTTATCTGTTTTTTGTCCAAAAAACATTAGTTTTTTTTATTGCGACAAGGAGTGTTTATATCAATCACATTTTGCTCTAAAATTTGTCTTAAGCGCTATTCAGATTAGGACCGAACCGGCCGTCCGAACCGAATTTTTCGCTGCGAAACTGGTTTTCGAAATCCCTTGTCATGACAACAAGCCGAAAAATTGGCTTCTGTCGCTGTTCTAGAATGCTGGATGTCGCCGGGCACGAAACCAGACCGGTTCTTCGGTAGCGACTTCATTGGCTCTCGCCAAGTGCGCACTCTTTGTAGTTAGTGGAAAATTAGCACCTCCTTCCGTTCTGTGCGAAAAACCACTTCGTTCGGCGAGATTGGTCATTATGTGAATAGGCCTTTAGTTTGTTGATGCAATTTTTTGCATCTTCAAAATATTTATTGCTTTGTTCTAAAGTTCTTCTTCAGATGGATCAGATGAATTAAAAATTGCTAACTATTTATTTGCTATAAGAGGATATTGCAAAACAGTTAATTTGTCTGTTACCATGAATCTCTTTTACTTTTAATGTCCTTTGTATAAAATACTTTTTGCTTTCAACTAGCCTGTATGCTTCCAAGGATTAACAATTACTTTCAGTGTAGCTCCATTCCATACTCTTTTCAAAAAAAAGAGAGAAAGAGAATTCATCCTTTTTTATGTATGTGGCAATGTATCAAATGGCGTAGTGTCAAAAATATGCATTTTTTAAGAGCTAATTATCCCCACATTTAAGGTTTGCAAAGCATTGGTGTAATTGGTTACAAAATTCAATGCCTATATTGCTTGTTGCAGCAATTGTTTTACGAGAAACTGTATTATCTGATGTAAATAATCTTGTGTCATCTTTTCCTCTTCATTTTATCATTAAAAGCTGTCACCCATTTTTGAAATAAAGTTGCAGTCATCCAAGCTTGTTTGTTTCTTAATGTTCATAGCAAGGTAAAAAAATTTCAGCATTTATTGTTTGCTGCTTTTTTTACCAGTCATGGTTCAAATGCTTTTATCAGATTCTTCAAAGTTTGTGCAAAACCTTAGTGTCACCCCCTTTTTTTTTTTGCCCTTTTCTATACTCTGAGTGAAATCTGAGTGAAAATGGTAAAGAGGTTCACCCTTATCCATTGTGTAGACATTAGAAGTAACATATTCAGAAATTGAAACAAATAGTTTTTCACACCAAATTGTCAAATAGTATCGGCGGTTTCACCACAATTTTAAAACAACCAAAATTTTTACACCAATACAACCAACCATTTCACTTTTCAGAATGAGAGTTACACATTTGTTGCCCAAATACTGTAGAATATTTCTAGATAACATCTACAGTTATAGTAGCATTCCTACCATCACTTTCCTTTTTGAGAAGATTTCAGTCTTGTGTGGTGGTTGATTTCACCCTATTTGCTTAAATGTTCACCTTGTCTGCATGTATTAAATTATCCATTTCTGTGAATTTTACTTTGTAACTCCACCCCCCCCCCTATCCTCTTAGTGTTGCACTTCCAAAGTTAGAATGTGACTTCTGTTACTAAACTTTAAACTGTGTTTTTCATAGGTATGTAAAGCTGTAGTTCCAGGGCACCAGGTTGCTGAGCCTCACATGTCTTGTGAAATTGTTGGTAGACCTTGTTGCATTGGAATTTATGGCCAGTGCCACATTACCACAAGAGAATACTGTGATTTTGTCAAGGGATTTTTTCATGAAGAAGCAGCCCTATGCTCCCAGGTAATATTTTGAAATAATCTTATGCATATTTTTAAATTGTGATACAAGGCGAAATAATCATGTATGCATATTGTATGGACTCAATCAAATGTTCCATCTAGGTATCTTGCCTTGATGACATTTGCGGCATGATCCCTTTTCACAATCCAGAGGTGCCTGACCAATTCTATAGACTGTGGACTTCCCTTTTCCTACACGCAGGGTGAGTTGTTATGAAGACATTGTTTTATAACTCTCTATAAACAACCCTAAAAATAGGGTTTCTCAGATCAACTTTAAAAAATTGGCTGTAAAATGCAATTAAACGCCGTTTCCAATTATGGTAATTTTAATTCGCTTTTGTATTAATCTTGCTTTTTGTAATAGTACACACATTTAGACATTGAGAAAACGGAAAAATTTTATCACCAAATTGCAGGCATTGTTTTAGCACTAGGCAGTATGCAAATGTTATTTTCTATGAAAAGACTATATCTATTCTCCCCCCCACCCCCATAAGCAGAGTTTGAGACATCAAAAAATTATTTTCCATTTTCCTATCTTCTCTGTATTATGAGCTATTCATTTTCTAATGACCTGCAGAGTTCATATCATTTCACTTTGTCAGTGGAATTTGAAATTCAAAAGTGAACTGCAGAATCACAAAACTGATGGCAAAATTGCCATTTGGGAGCATAAAATTGTGTTTTGTTAATCTGTTTTGTGCTGCTAAAATAAAGAAAATTATAAGTATGCAATTTATCTGCATAATAAGGTTATGAAAATTGAGCTAGTATTAACCCATTAATGCCTGACATTTTTTCCCCAAAGATATTTTGTACACTGGTTACCTGGTTACAGAACATTCTTGATATGTGCTGCAATCTGTTAATAATGAGTTGAAACAATACCAAAGTAATAATTGGTTGAAATGTTCATTTTTGGTAAATTCAAACACTTTTTGGACCGTCCCTAAAAAGGGATGCTAGGCATTACTGAGTTACTGTAAAAAAAATAATGTCCTTAAAATTTTTCAAAAGAATTAAAAATGATAGTACTTTCTGAATGTGTGTTAACCTTTAGGAGCCGGGCGGTACACATCCTGTACCATAACTATTTTTTTTAGAGGACGAGGTTGAGATTTTCACTCGAACCCTTTGGAGCCGGGGATTTTTTCAAGGTTTCATACGTCTGGTACGACAGTTTATACCTTCTCTTTTCAATGGAAAAGAAATCTGTGGTTCAACTGTCGTACTACCTGGGTCGAAAGAAAAATTTCTAAAAAACAGCCCGTTTCCAAAAGGTTAACACTTGAAGCTATTCCATATTGATCAGCTAACCTTCATATGCACCATGTTACACACATTTCATGTATGAATACTTTTCTCTACATCTTTAGCATCATTGAGAAAAAATGTGAAAATTAAGAAAAATAAATCATTGCTCACAGAAATAAACAAACCATTAACTAATTCTAAAGAGCAAAATTGTAATTCAAAAAAAAAAATTAAAATTTTTATCATTATAATTAGTCAACAGCCAATTATCTTTTGTTGATCACTCAATTTATTTATTGGTGTATCTCTAGTTTTAAGCGTAATGAAAATGTATGATAGGGAACTTCTTTGACTTACTTTTAAAGCTATTCTGTAATAAGTACAGGGGTGATTGTGAGTTCATAAAAAAATACCTGAAAGTTTTAAAGAAAAAGTGGGGGGGGGGGGGGGGGGGGGGTCTTTAAGCCCCCTAAACCAAGGCCCCTATTACTAAGCACACCTAGTAATAATTAATTTCCTTTCATAAACTAACACATTTTATATATTCAAATAGTTTTTAGTCAAAATATTGTACATGCGTTCAATTAAATTGTAAATGAGTAATAAAGTTACTTTTGAGCTGGTGATGAGCAATTATCTTCAAAAAAATATTTTAAGGCGAAAGCAAAAGTCTAACAGAATTGCTATTTGTTGTGCGAAAGCATTTATAAAGTAATGAAAGTTGCATTTGTTACATTTCATTTATTTGTCTCCTAACTAAGGGGAATAAGCATCAAAAGTGAGAAAAATTCGATTCTCATATCGAATGCAAATAAGGTAATTTAGTAAGGTAAAAAAAAACACTTAGAATTTACATCTGAACATTTCTATTTGATGAATATTATTAATAATTATCGGCATAATCATCGAAAATTCGAAAAAGAAAAAAAATCCGGAGGTGGGAAGATAAAAGCATAATTAAAAATATTTTACTTCCGGTATTTTCGAATATGAAAATACCGGAATCTATCATGAAAATACCGGAAATCCGGTAAAATACCGGAACACAATCACCCCTGTAAGTACCAGATTTGATTGTAGAGTTTGGTGTATTTTAATTGCATTTATTATTTTATCAACAGCATCCTACACCTGCTAATAACTGTGATAATTCAATATTTAATTATGACTGACTTAGAAAAATTGGTAGGAGCATTGAGAATTAGCATCATTTATATAATGTCTGGAGTTGGAGGAAACCTTGCAAGTGCGATTTTTGTGCCATACAGAGCTGAGGTATGTAACAGTTATTTTGTAGTCTGTGATTTTTTCAATAGTTAACCCTTAAAAATGGAATAATCAAGTAATTATTTTTTATGGAATTGTGTTCAAGTAAATTTAAGCCACTGACTGTCAGCCGGCTTAGTCGGATAACTGATAAATGAATACCCTACTATACGAATAAAATCTTTCGGAACCGGATATTTCCCCATAGAGGCAGTGTTAAAGATCTTCGCTTAATCGAATATTTTCCATGATAACCAAATAGTATTGATCAACTGTTGCGAATAGCTTCACTGAGAAAATTTTTGAATAGATTAAAAATGAATTTAAGTAATGGCAATTATTGACGTAAAAAATATTTTTTGTCAACAAGGGGGAAGAAAAGCAACCTTCAAATATTCCATCCAAACATATAAAATTATTATTTTTTTGCCATTAAAAAATAAATAAATAGTGCAGACAATAAACAAATAACATTAATTACTTCTATTATAGATCTATTGATTTATTATTATTATGGTTTAATACAAATATTGACAATTTGGAAAAGTAAAGAAAGTTTCCCAGTTTAATCAAATACTGTCTTGGAACTAGCAGTATTCCATTAAGCAACAGTAATTTTTAAATGTTTAAGTTACAATTGGTATTTATTATATTTCAATTCATCTCAGGAAAAGGAGAACTGCTCAAAATGAGTATCTAGAGTGCTTGTTTCTGCTTGGGAGTGCTCTCTCTACCCGTAGCTTTGATAATGTATCATAGTGAAGGTGCCAAGAACACATACGACTTCAATAAGGAAACCCTTAGATGTTTCATATTTATAACGCCCCTAGTACTTCATGACATTTTTTATCAGCTCTTATTACATTTTGTTACGGACCTCTATGCCAATGTAGTAAATGCCTTGTTTTATTTGGACTGTAAATTACTTCATCTTTATATTTTCTGGTATAATTTTTTAAATACTTAGCTGCATTTTGGAAAGAAGCAAATGTTGGTGTCAAAATTTTTTTCCTGATAAGTTAAATGGATTTTATTTGAAATATTAGAAAATATGCTAAAATTGTGTTTTCAGTCGTACTATTTTCTATTGTTATAACTATTTTCCTTGAGAGAAATGAGGTTTTTTTAAAGGCAGCTGTTTTAAATACTGTGTTATTTTTTTTTTAGAAGCTTAAATTTTTGTATTCCTATCTTTGTCTTATACTTCTTCAACAGTAGATTGCTCATGCAGTCATTTTGACTGGTCGTGAAATTTAGGCATAACACACACACACACATATGTATATACCGGAACTGAAGAAAGAATGAGGGTTCACTACAATTATTTAAAAAATATAGACATGTTGTATAAAAATTCACAAAATTCTAAGAAATTGTATCATTGTATGCAATGCATAGTAATTGTTTTTCAAAAAGACTGCTTGAGCAATCAATCTAGTGTTAAATATGAACAAAAAGGAAATCCTGGTAGCTATTTTCATGCTTATATTTCCTCATTCATTTACAGTTATCCTTATCTTTGCAGGTCGGGCCAGCTGGTTCCCAGTTCGGTCTACTAGCTTGCCTGTTTGTGGAAGTCATCCACTGTTGGAAGATGCTAAAACATCCTGGCATGGCTCTCCTTCGATTAGGCGGTGTAGCTCTAGTACTTTTTCTCGTTGGCCTTTTACCATGGGTTGATAACTATGCTCATATATTTGGATTTGCATTTGGTTTTTTGTTATCATATGCATTATTACCTTTCGTATCATTTGGAACTTACGACAAAGCAACAAAAGTCATATTAATATGGGTGTGTCTCTTAATTGTCATTGTCCTTTGTGTTGGTTTGCTGATTTTGTTTTACGTGCATCCTATATATGAGTGTTCATTCTGTAAATATCTTAACTGTATACCTTTAACGGTGGACTTCTGTGAAAACCAAGATATCAAATTAAAAAGACCAGAGTACTGACATCAGTGTTTTATGGTGGGATTGTGTCTGAAGTGTTGTTTTACTAGTCATTCAAAAGTAACCAAGACTGTGACATGGTGTGCAATGCTGTTTTTTAAATCAATTCAGAAGCCAGTTGAAGTGCTCGTGTTTTGTGATTTCAAAATTTGTGCATGTGAACTTGTAAGTTGCAAGACTACTTCAACGGACAAGCATTTTTACTGCTGTGATGTAACCTTCATGAGGTGTTTAAAAGACAATTTTGTCAATTTATACTTAATTTTCGAGAATCACAATTGTAATATTTTATTAAAAATCTAGTAAAATCTGTTGTCTGTGTCTATGAGTGTGTCAAAGACATCATACATTTTCTGACTTTCAAGCATATTATTTAACTCTCAAATGATGAGTAAGTCTTTGAATCTATGCAGAACAGCTTAACATGGGAAGTAGACGGTCATATTTACTGCTGACAGCCTCGCATAAATGCTGACAGAAAAACTAATTCGTTGGTTAGGATAATTTAATTTAAAATTACCCTTACCACTGAAAAACGAATTAACTCGAACATGAAAGCAAATTCAACCAGTTAGACAAAAATCTCATGAAACTTAACATTGTTTCGTCTGCGCTATTTAAAAAAGTGTGAACACTGTACATTTTAATCGTTTCACAGAAAAATTGAAATGTAATATTCAAAACAGTCTATAGACATTTATTCTATTAGGAACCATCATCAGTCACCAAATTAGCTTCCATCTCTAATTTACATTCAGAAACAAATCTTTTACTTAAAATTTTAACAATATTAAGAAAACTTTTTTTTCTATGTCACTGATTAAGGTTTTTGAAATATGCTAACATTAAAAGGCAGCGAGCAGAATGCAAGGAAACCCATTGTAGCAAACGACGGATATAATAACAATCCTCCAGTTGCAGCGAACTTTTTGAATGGTCCTAACTGAAGCCTTACGTCTATGTTGAAGAAGGAAATCATTAGTTTCTAGCAGCACTACATGCACTCTATCACCAATATACCTCTAGGATGGCATGGTAAAGCTTGAACTTAAAGAGATAGCAAGTTGAAGGGGAAACTGACCGCTTCATAAGCAAGAGAGAGATCATGTAGGCAGTAAAAACTTTAATGCACTGATTAAGGACAAAATTTAATTTCACGCTGATTCTACACATTTCAAAATTAAGTGGTCCATTTCAGCCTCAAGGTCACGTGCCATTTGTCTGTGGTCAAGCTTTAACTCATTTTCAAATTTTATTATCACCAGAAATATAGGGTACTCCTGGAAATTTGTTCACCCCTGGTTACATTAGAGTTGAACACTTGCATTTCAAAGACGATCTCTAAAAGATTTTGCACTCACAATTGCCTTCTTAAAGGTTTAGATGGAAAAAACTTCAACTAGCTGAAATGAAGAGTTATATTCTTGATTTCACTTTCACATTTCACACTCCAGGGCCCCCCGTACCTACCACAGCTTCGCGGTTTAACCGGGATAGGGCCCTGAAGAGCGCTCTGTTCTTAATTTTGAACCAGAACCTAGGGTCGAGCAAACCCTAGGCTCGACACCCCCAGAGGTATCGTTTCACTTGGAGGACTTTGTGACCACGACATTTTTAACGCCTCCCAGCCACCATTAATCAAGAAGGTGGATCTTTGATCGGCTGGAATCGAACCCGGGTCCCTCCGGACATGAGTCCGATGACTTACCGATCGGGCCACCACGGCCCTTATATGCTTGATAGTGTTGCTAAATGAACATGTGGGTTCCTTTGCATAATATGTGGAAACCAGTTATGTTTATATTGATAGATCTAAAAATCAATTAACTTTTTCCAAACTGAAGGACCTCATCCGACCATTCATTCAGTGGGGCATCTATTACATAAATTGTCAATGTGAAATTGGATACGTCGGACAAACCAAGCAAAGTCTGAAATTCAGGTTAAAAGAACATGAAAATTATGTTAAAAGGCAGGAACTTTCTAAATCCTCAATTGCTAAACATTGTTGGGAGACGGGCCACATTTTTGTTTTTTCCAAAGCTAAGATTATTTGCAGACTTTCGACTGTGAAGGAATTGGAGGCTTTTTATGTTCACCAGCATCTAAAAAATATTTGTAATGAGTTTTGCAGCTCCACACAACTCTGATTTTACTTGGTTTTAAATTTGCATTTTCTAATTTCTCTACATCCAATCATGGCTTAGCACATGCTAATACTTGATAGATCTAAATCTTGTTTCTTTTGTATTTAAACTTTCCCAATACATTCTTCATTCCACTTATGTGTTAGGCACTGACGAAGAAAGCTAGTGCCTTTGAAACATGTTTGCCTTTTCAATACCATTTTAATCATTCTTATTCGCGCTTTCAAACATTGCAGAAAACTTTATTTAATGTTCGCTAATACTGAAAAGTGATCTGTTCTAAACTACAGCAAAAACTTTTGTGATTTCTCCTAAAAAAATCATGGCATTCTCGGGACTATTTTTCAGTTTAGTGTCATTTTTGGCAGGAGAAGTTGACAATGAAATAGAATGTCAAGGTTGGAGAGGTAACCATTAAGTGATATGATTGCTAAAGTTATAAGAAAGGCTTAAAATAATAAATTCCTGAGCTATAGTAACTGTATTTATTATTCCCTAATTTTTGTTTAATATTTTCAGAGCAGTCTAGTTCCCCCAATTTTTTAATAAATAGAATGTATCTTATTATTTAAAGAGAATTTATTCTCTTCATCATCAATTTTTTAACTTTTAGAGAACCAGCAGAAAAAAAAAACTTTGGTGAATATTAATTCATGTATAAGAATGGTGTTGTTTTGGATGTATTTAAATTAGAATTTTTGAATGGGTGTGGCTAAAGCATATACGTGCAAGTCCTCTATTGAAGAAGCTACATGATGTCAAAGTTCAAAATAAGTTATGTTCAAAAATAAGATCCTTAAAAGCATAAAAAGTCTAGTCTGTCGTGTATGAAATAACTTATATGCATAAAATTTGGGAGCTATAAAACATTACAAAAACGATTAATTTAAAGAAACAAGACAGAGAATGTTGTTTTAAAATTTCATTAAAATTGCTCAAATATATTAACATGAAAACAATATTTAAAAAAGTTTTCGAAGACAAAATGCTTTAACTAACAAAAGTTACCATATAACTGCTTTGAAAGAAATCAAAAACACAATAGGAAAATACAAGACATTTGATTAATTCATTTCTAACAACTGAAATGTAGTCATTTTATTAAATTCAATGGGTGAACTGTTAACATAAAATTGAAAATGCCAGTTCTGTTTATGAGATTCTGATTAGCGTTTGTTGTTATTGAAGGGAATTGTTCGAACAGGAGCCTTGAAGTTGGCACTAGCTTGTTGCTGCAGTTGATATGCCAAAGGATGAATTTTGAAGCCATAAAGCCTGAAATAGCATAGCATTAGTTCACAAGCATAACCAAAACACAAAAATAAGAAAGTGCATTTCAATCTATAGAATACTGTATTTTATGCAATTTAACCCACAGATAATTTAATGCATAGAATTTTAAGGAGGAATACTGTTAAATGTAGGTAGAAATAAAACCATGGTTTTAAGAATTAATATATTTCAAAAGAAAAATTCTAACAGTTAATCACGGATAAAACCAACATAAAATGCTTCGTTAAGGGGTGAAACAAATAAAGGTTAGATTCAGAACTTATTTTTTGATTGCTAATTTGTTACATGGTGCATAACCAGTTTTGGTGGTCCCAATCAGCAAAAACATGATGGCCAATTTTTACTTGAGGGTTACACCTGAGGTGGTGCACAGCTAGACCCCACTCAGTCTACGTACAGAATTTCAACCTTCTACAGCGCTATTTTTGAGTTATGCAAGAAACAGACATACATATAATTACCCACATGCAGACTTCCCATGAGAAAATTTTTAGTAATTAACTCCAGGATGGTCAAACTGATATTTAGGCTGTCCATGCGTTCGTCGATACACATGTATCTGCAGAGGGGCCGAAAAACTGCCCAACAATAATTTTTAGCTGAGTAAAATGGAAATTCAAACTGACATTTGAGACCCCCCCCCCAATACTTTCTTTACAATAAAAAATCTAAAGACTGAATTTTATTTTAATATTTAATCTTTTTTGTACAAGCTACTTCAAAAAAAAAAAAATGCTATTTCAACTATGAATTATGATAATTTAAAATGCTAATATAATAAATAATTAATAGGAAACTTTTAAAATAGGAAAAAAAAAAAGATTTTGGTTAGTATCATGTCTATTTGAGTGTCATATAAATTAAGAAAAAAAAAGATTATCAAGGAAAAACTAGCAAACATAACGGGTTCTTATTTAAAGAAGAAATAAATTGTAATACAATTAGTATTGTCAAAAAATGGAAAAAGAAATAAATACCTTGGAACAAATTGATTTGTTGGCCTCTTTGGTCTATAATCTGGATGAACCATATATAGCATATGAGGAAATCCAGTACCAAAATAAGCACCATCTGTTTGGTTATGGCGAGACGATTTGGGATTATAAACATCAGTACACTTTGGACAGTACAATTTAACCATTGATTCACCTGGTACATCAGATAGGCCTGAAAAATGTTTGATTTCACAATTACATTTGCATAAATGCATGATATAAAGTTAAGAGCTAAATACTAGTTATCTATTATTAAAACTGATAACACAATTTTACATGTCAAAACATTACAATAAAATTACATAACAAAAGTCCAGTTCTTAATGTACCACCCACCATCTAGATTTCGTAAAAGTGACCTTGTAACTGATTCATACACATTTGTCAATGAATAAGCATATAATATATAAATAAAATAAATACAGAAATAAAAAAAATATCAGGTAAAAAGGTTATAAGTTTTAACTTAAGCAGAACCAATTAAAATTAATTAAATCAATAAAATATTTGTAAAAAAGTTATTTTGAATAACTTTTAAAAATTTAAAAAATAGAATCAAGTTAATTATGTGACCACATTTTAAGTTTTATAGTTTATAAACATGTTTCTTAGCTTCCCCATGACAGTGGCGTGGTTTTTTTTTAAACCATATTGGGAGGAGGGAGGAATATCTATTTTATTCACTCCAGGAAAGTGAATAATGTCAAGTCTAAGTAATTTAACTAAATATGTATACATAGAGAAAAATCAACATTTATTGCAGGCATTACCTATTGGAAGCATTGGTTGGTTCTCACAATACACACGGGGACAAGCACTAAAATCTCCATTTTGGTGTTTTTCAATCTGAAAGAGGAAAAAAAGAAAACACTATAAAAACATATGCTACCCTTTATAAAGAAACTAAGGGCTTCAGTAAATACAGTGAAATTGCACTACAATGAGATTTGACTTGCGTGAAATGACTATAACACGAGTTTTTCATGTGTAACAACTTTTAGAGCTAACACGAATTTCTTGCCCGCAGTACGAAGATTTTCTGTAGGAAATCACGCTGCACAAGTGTTGGCTTTGCTTCTAGCTACTAAATATTTCTTTCAAGAATGGAGTTCAATTCCTTTAGCATAACTGACAGTGGAAGCTGCCTTAGTGTGTATATAAATCACCGCTTCACATTTTCTACTTTTAAAATTGTTAGTACGAAAGGTGATCAAACATCTAAGCCTGCTGTTCTATATAAAGTTCGAAGATGGGAAGAAAAAGAGAAAGTTCGTGACAATTCGAGAAAGTAAAGATTCTCAACAAGCTTGAACAACTAAAAAGGGCATCAAATGTAGCATAATTTATTATTAAAATATGAGAAAAACATTGCATTTACACTTCAAAAATTACTTTTTTTTTGTATCCCAAACAAAATCATGAACTATATAATGCATTCAAAGATTTTTTAATTCAAGAATTTATTTTTTAAGGAATTAAGTTACCAAACTGATCTTGTATTTTATGCCTCATTAGGATACACTTTGTATATTTTGTTTTTCTTTCCTTTTTAAAAAATAAGCAAAAATGAGGAAATTAACTTCTCTGTTGTAAGTTTTAAATACAGTCAAACCATATCATGTCACCTTCAGAAATGTTTACAATTCATCCCCATAAACATTTTGACATCCTAACTGGAATTAGTTCAATGCACAGAATTATGTAATTAGATTTTTAAAATAAATTAATAGTTTGATACCATTGTTTGGAGTTAAATAACAAAATGTCACTTTTTAAATTAAAAAAAATCTGAAATCATAATAACTTCCCAATGAATGGTCCATGACTTTTTTTTCCCTCACTAAAATATTATCCAAAAAGGATTTGTTTATTTCTTGAATTACAGTTTAAATTCTTTATTTTTTTTTTTTTTAAATGAAAGTATCTTCTACAGTAAGTAAAAACAAAAGTAAGTTCTACAATAAAGACTTTATTTTTGTTTGAAGCATTAATACTTTCAGAATTTTTCATTACTTCACTGACAGAATTTGAACTAAGATTAAATTTGACCTTGACTGTATAGTCTCATGGTTTGCAGTAAACAGAACTTGAAATTAAAATTATAAAGTTTCTGTCTTTGAAAAATGCGACCTGACAATAGTAACCAGGGGTCAATCCAGGATATTTGACCAAGGTCCTGTTTTTGGAATTTTGTGAAAAATAGTTCAGAATTTTGTGAAAACTAATTCCTAATTTTGTGAAAAATAGTTAGGGCAAAAAATATTCCCAATCGATCCGTAAACTCAGATTTCTGTGAAGAGTCAGTTTTGAGTGTGGGATTTTCGTGAAAGGTCTATTTTTGAGTGACTGAATTTTGTGAAGAATCCCTTTTTGAGTTTCTGAATTTTGTGAAGGGTCCTTTTTTGAGAGACTGAATTTTGTGAAGGGTCCTTTTTTGAGTGCCTGAATTTTGTGAAGGGTCCTTTAACGGACCTAATTTCTCTCTAGATTGACCCCTGGTAACGCCTCATCCGCGTGTCAGGATAACAAGATTTGACTGTACAAGATCTATAGCATAATATAAAATCTCACCATTTGTGCAATTCCACGATTAGTTAAAATGTAACGAGCATGTATTAAGCCATATAACATTTCAGCCGCTTGCTCAATCAAATCACTCTGATTAGGATTATCTTCCAATTCATCATCTATTGGGAGAAAAACAATATAAACTTTACTTTCTAATAAAAACAAAGTCACACTAAACTAACACAGCTAATTTTTATAGAGACTATATTTTGAACGCAACAAAAAGGTGATACATTAAGAGATAAAACTAGATACAGCAGATTTAATGCAAATGAGTGTTTGAAAATAAAAATGGAAAGGTGTGAGGGATAGGTTTAACACTGCAAAAAGTGCTGTTGACTTTAGCAATTGCCGAAGAGAAAGTGGGCAAATCATAAAAATTGAATATAACAGAGAAACTTTAGCTTTATGAAAGTATTAAAATGTTTAAAAACCATTCAGTGAAAAAAAAAATGTTGCAAATTTTAGGGAAACCCTGGTTATATTTGGATTTAGGATGTTATTTTGCATAAGAAATCAGCAAAAATGGTGTAAGAAACATTTTCAAAGTTTTTTTTTTCTTTTTTGACGAGCAGTGTAATTTAAAATTAAGCTAATAAATGGTAAGTCAATGGTACTTCTTATGTACTTGTAAATGAGTGGCAATTGAGAAGCTTTACAAATAGAAGCTAAACTGAAACATATATTACTTGTTGATATTTAAACTATGTGATACACAATAATTTGACTTGACTACAAACATATTTTAAAATAAAAATCATACCAGGCTCTAAATCTAAAATCATATCTAGAGCTTGACGATAATGAGGAACTTGTTCACTTAGTCCTGTAAGGTTAAACTTATCTTGAATATAATCTTCGTCAACCTAGAAATGCAATAAAAATTTTTAGTAGCCTAAGTTAAACATTCCATTTCGAATAAATTTAATTTTACGTCAGAAAATGAAAATATTAAATAAATCAATGAGCTATATGTGTATACATATCCTCCTCCCCTTGAAATAATTATTGTGATTGTAATTACATCTACAATACTTACATCTCTTTGATCATTTCAGTTGAATAGCTTTGCAACAAAGATAAAAGCAAACATCCGTATATTGTGACCCATAAAACATGATTAGCTTTTACATTTATTATGAACCCACTGCTTCCAAAATTGTTGGTGAAAAATTTTTTGTGTCTAAAAGAAGAATCTTCTGTGACTTCCAGTTTTATACCCTTGAAATAATATTTTGCTAAAAGAAAGTAGGGTTGAATATAAAAGTAAAAATTTCAGTTATCAAGAAATAATAAGCATTAAATATTCACAACAGTTGAGACACATCTAATTATGCTTAAAACAGGGATGAGAGTGGCAGAGAGCAAAAAGGAGGAAATCCACAAATTTGACAAAAATGCATGCCTAAAGATTTTTAGAACAAGTCGTCATAAAACCTTGCAGATGTATAAAATCCAAAACTTCAAAGGATCCATACACTTCTGAAATGCAAAGCTATGTAGCCCCCCCCCCCCCCAATATTATGTACATACAAGAATTTAAGAGGTTAGACTGTATATATCAACCACTGTGAGCAAAACATAATGTAGTATTCTTTGTTCTATTGTTCATATCTGCTGTAAAAATATCAGAAAAATATACACACAAAGTTAAAAAAAGAGTAACTTAATTTAATAGCTGCAAAATTTAATCACTTTATCATTTTTTGGAAAACATTTCCAAAATGGTCAAAGGACCTTTAGCACGTTTTGCTGGTTCACTTGAAGTGAACCAGTGAAATTTTGGAGCTGAAATCATGAATAAAGCTTTTTATTTTATTATTATTTTTTTTTTTGCCTTATCCATTATTTTCGATTTTGATGCTGTTATTATTACTAAGTTTCTCATTAAAATGAGCCAAAGCTTAACTTTATTAACAATTTTTAGTTACATTAACATTTTTTTTAATGTAAACTTTAAAAAATAGGACAACTAAGTTAAATTACACTTGAAATTACTGATTAAAAAATAAGGAAACAAGTGCACAAATAAATTAAATATTCTCCCAAAAAATTAATAGCTTCAAAACGGAAGATTAAAAAAATGAAGAAATAATTTAAATGAAAATCAAAATTAACAACTCTTAGGTTGCATAATTCAAAACATTACTCAAATTTCAAACAAATTCAAATTCTAACAGGATGCAAAAAAATTTGAAATCTCAAACACTTCATGCATTTTTGGGCGAAGCACGTGCTCTGTTCACGCATGTACAAGTTTCAAAGCATAGTTTCAAAAACACAAAAATAAAAATTTAAATACCCAATTTGAATTAAAGCACAACAGATCAATATTGATATTAAAACCTTGAAGCTTAAATTAGAATTTAGTCTTTTTTGTATCATCCATTATTTTCGATTTTGATGCTGATATTATTAGTAAGTTTCTCATTAAAATGAGCCAAAGCTTAACTCTATTTACAATTTTTAAAGTATCATATTTTTGTTTCGAATGTAAACTTTAAAAAACAGGACAACTAAGTTAAATTACCCTTGAAAATACTGATTAAAAATATAAGGAAATAAGTGCACAGTTAAATTAAATATCTTCCAAAAATACAAAATTAATAGCTTGAAAAAGGAAGATAAAAAAATGAAGAAATAATTGAAATGAAAATCAAAATTAACAACTCTTAGATAGCATAATTCAAAACATAATTCAAATTTCAAACAAATTCAAATTCTAACAGGATGCAAAAAGATTTGAAATCTCAAACACGGCATGCATTTTAGAGCACATGCTCTAAAATGTGAGCAGAGCACGTGCAAGCACGTGCTCTGCTCACGTATGTATAAGTTTCAAAGCATAGTTTCAAAAACACAAAAAATAAATTAAAATAAATACAAAGAGGCAGTTCACAAGTTGTATTCTTTTAGCTTTGTGCATCATTCCACCCATACCCCCTCAGTTTTTGAATTCATCCATCGTAGCTCCACCTGCTATTCGCGGGGGATCGCTATTGGCTGATAAATATGGTGCATCTTTCCTTACCACCCCTTTCTGCGTTTGAATTCTTTGAATTCCTCCATCGTAGCTCCACCTGCTAATCGGGGGGGGGGGGGATCGCTATTGGCCGAAAAATAAAATGAATAATGTAATCTCTGTGACGTATGAGAATGCAGTTGATGCGCTCAAATTGTTCCGTTATTTTTCCCCTGAATTTAACAAAATTCGAAAAAAAAAAAAAAAATCGCAAATTATTGCAAAAAGTCTCCAAATTTCACAAAATAGTCGTTTTTGGCCGTCTTTTGATCAAAAGGGTCGCCACAGTCGCCTTCAGTCAAAAATAGTCGCAACAGTTTCCTTTTTAGTCGCCAGTGACAACCCTATAAGTATGCATCGAAAAAATAGTTAGCGCTGTGAAATTTGGAAAAAATGATTCACTTCCGAGATCCCTGGAAGCAAAACCATCAGGTCTGTTTTAATTTAAACAGAGGGGTGAGAGGGGAGGAAAGTATAGAACAGAAAACTTCAGACAACCACCCCTTTCAAAAGTAAGATAGTCCCCACGTGCTTTTCTTATCACCGATCCTTTGCTTGTTGTTTCGTTGGGGGCGGGGAAAGAGGAGTCTGGAAGCGGGCGCCTGTTCAAGGCTATCTGCTTATTTCGTTGGCTAAGTTTATGAGTTATGACGTCTCGCCGATAGAGAGGAGCAAATGAAGAAGCATGGAGAAATCTCGGCTCCGAATGTAGACAGGAGAAACGGGTTTAAACCGGAAAAGGAGAACGTTTTTATAAATAAAATACGAAAAGCCGGAATTCCTTCAAAAGCCAAAAAATTCTTATCCCTGTTAAAAGAGCAATTTTGAGCTATCACTAATCTAAGTACTTCCTGCTTTTCAAATTACAAAATGGTAAAAAAATATTCATATATTATAATATTAAAAATACTTTTTATGAAAATTCATTTAAAGAAAATCAACAAGTTTTTGAGACTAAAGTTGGGGTAAACCTAACCTTGCAGCCTTGCAATGCTGTTATTAGGATCTACATAGCCTTCACAATGCTACCAGGTGAGGTTTGTCCCAACTATAGATAGATAAGCTATATCACACATGGTGCCAACACAAACAATTAGTAAGCGTGATGTCTTAGGATGTTTCAAATGAGCTTTATGCTCAATGCTACAAGCAATTAGATTATTTTCTCTGATTTATTTTAAAAGGGGTAGAGATGACAATTTCAAAATATTTTCAATTCTACCCCTAAATTACTTGATCTAATCAAAAATAAGATAAATGTATTATTAGTTTCAACCCATTTATGGCCAGTAGCCTAAAAACAGGACGCTTGTTAGTTATTGCATACAAAAACCTGTAATGGGTGTATATTATTTTACTAAAGCTGTTTTTCACAAGTTAAATAGTCCTTCTTCTTCAGAAAACCAGATAGAACCACTAGTTGGACATCAGAGTTTATTTATTGACAGCTACTTTCAGACAAATCGGCCAAGCAACGATCCAGCATGGGTAGTCGCAGAAAGTAAGTTTTTTTCGCGAGCTTTTTTTTTATAAAATTAAACTATTTTAAAATGATTTGTTTAAAATTGATCAGAGATGCCTTGTGTAATGTTACTTTGCAAAAGTAAAGTGAAGTAAGGTCGAATTTTGCTCACATATCTGCAAAATATCCCATAAACAGAACGTTAAATAACTTAGTAAATATGGCAATCTAAGCCTAAAATGTATGTAAACCATTCCAAGTAAGAGTTTTAAGCCAATAAAAATTGAAAAAGAATGTTAAAAAAAAACTTGGGTATAAATGGGTTAGAATGATGGGTAAAGTTGGCAAGTTTTTGACAGTCGGAGGTTTTATCCGTGGTTTTTACCGTCATGTCAAAAACCACTTTTTGACATGGTTTTTGACATAAGTGTCAAAAACCTAAATTTCCGTCCAAAACATGTTTAAATTTGATATTGATAATCAAAATACATTTTCAAATGAATTTGACAATTTCTGATTTCAGACACTGAAGTAAATTTTTGGAGTTTTAGGTTATTAAAATACAGTGTAACAAGCAATCCTAATCATAATTGAAGGGCTTGGGAGTAAATAATGGAAACTAGCATTTTAAAAAATCAAACATATGGCTTTTGAATATGGCTTTATTGCTTCGAGGAATTACTGTAACAGATTTTTTTATTTTAAAAATGAAGTGGGTACATTAATTAAGTGCTGTGTGTCTTGGGTATACTTAATACATTTTTACAAGTGATTTTTTTTAATTTTAATTTGAAATAATAAATTTTAACTAATAAATAAATAAATAAAATAGTTTGATCAAAAATATTTAACAGATTTGTACACTGAGTACTAATTAATTTAGTTTTGCTTTTACTCAAAATAAAAAATAAAAAATCACTTTGATGTAAAGATTTTTATATTCATAAAATAGCTAATTAATAGTTATTAAAACATTTGAACAAAACTACTTTAAAAACTGGATTTAACTTTTAATACTTTTAACTTTTTTCATGGCATAACAAGTTAATTTAAAAGAATGAGAATTAATTTTCATTAAATTTATTAATTTAATTTTTATTAAACTTGACTGATGAGATAACTAATTGATAGTTTTTAAACATTTAAACAAAACTTCTTTAAATACTGGATGTAAGTTTTAATATTTGTAACTTTTTTCACTCCATAACAAGTTAATTTAAAAGAATGTGGATTAATTTTCATTAAATTTATTAATTTAATTTTATTAAACTTGATTAATAAGATAACTAATTGATAGTTATAAAAACATTTAAACAAAACTACTTTAAAAGCTGGATTTAAGTTTTAATATTTAATTTTTTTCACGGCAAAACAAGTTAGTTTAAAAGAATGAGAAATAATTTTCATTAAATTTATTAATTCAATGTTTATTAAACTTGATTGATAAGATGCATAAATTTTATTTAATATTTTTCAGGATAAAAAACCTTATATGTTTATAAAAAATCTCAATAACCACTGTATTTGAGTTTTAGACAGGTTTTTGACGTTTTCGACGTGTTATGTCAAAAAACTGGTTTTTGACGTCAAAAACCCAACCCTGGAAAAGACAAATTTGTTCCAACACTACCAGAAACGAATTGTTAGTTATCAACTTGTAGATACTTAAATAAATTTAAAGCACATGAATCCATGAACTTACTTCGCAAAAAAATTCATTTCCCCTCAATCCACAAAACCAAGAGATCCATGACACTTCCTCAGAAGAACTCATTTCTTCACTCCCCGGGGAATCAATTTTTGCTGAATCATTAAAAGAAATATTATTAGAAATTTCAGAAAACAACACAAACTATGTTTCCTGAAAAATGAGATGAATAGCAAGTTAACATTTGGTTCACGGAAATAAATCGCAGAATTAAAAAATGAAATAATTGCATTTAAAAGTTTTCACTAAATTTTAATACCACTGAAAAGGAAATGCATAAATTTTGCTGCAATTTATGCTTCAAAACATGACAGAATTCAAAGTTTTGCAGATTTTACCAGTGAGGGGAGATCCTTCCATTGTTAAGCACAAATATGCTAATTTTTTAATAAACACTCTTGCTTTTTTAAATCACATACTCAAATTCAATAAAATATGATTGATTTATTATTTTCCTCCAAAAATCCATTGAATAAAAAATTAAAATTGCTGAAATAAAGTAAAATTAATCCATAAAAAATTTAAGGACTGTTAAAAAATTTTAAAAAGTGTGACATTTGCATATTTCACAAAATTTTTTTATTACCTTTTCACTCCTTTTTTTATTACCAAAAATGCAAGCCTATGGATATAAAAAGACATGTGACAAAAGTATCTTTCATCAGATGTTCTCGCACCCATAAGCTCACATTTTGTGCATTGAAAAGATGTTCGTAACAGCGAAACATATGTGTGCGTTCCTGCACGATGGTGCGTTTTCAATATTGTATGATTTTCTGTTATTTTTTAGTTCAAAACTATATTTTTTCATTATTTAAATGGCCCACAAGCAGTCACTGATATGGAATAAGAACAGCAAAATCCTGCGCTGTCGGCTATTTAAACAAAGGTTTTTTCCAGACTGTGTGTGGGGTTACGATGTTTTTTTTTATTAACTTCTTTTAATATACAGAAATTGATGGCTTTGAATAAAGCATCATAACTCTGAACCAGACAACATAGGAGAATCTGAAGTACACCAAAGTAATTTAAACCAAAGGATATTGTTTTGACTGGCAACAGTCCCGTGTTAGCGTTTTTTTTTCTTTACCACATCCTGAATCATGCAATTCTCTCTAGTATTAGGCATTGTGAACCTTTTGAAGGTACCTTTATTTCAGAGACTTATCATTTCTTTAAAAAAAAAAAAATCTTTAACACATACTATGTGTGTTCTCTGTTCCAAGATAAAACCGGCTAAAGCTTTTCACAACTATGAAGTTTTTTGAGCGACACCCAAAAGAATGGATAAAAATGTCACAAATACAAAAACTAGTAATTAAAATAAGTGGCTATGCTTGAATAAAAGATGTATGCAAAACTTTTAAATGAATACATCATATAAGATTGATTACAAACGCCCTTGGTTATCAAATAATGGAAAACAACTTCACTATATGTAAAATTATTAGCTAATAAACGTGTTAGAGCAGAAATGTAAATTGAAACGCAAAGTACATTACAGGTAGGAAGAGTAAAAATATATCACACCTGTTTTGAGGAAACAATATTTTAAAGGAATGATCGTCAGTCTCCTTAATGCACCAAACCAAAGGTACTCTTTTTATTTTCGAGGGATACGTCTAATTAGATATGTGGCTGCAGAGAAGTGTAGAAAGACAGGTTAACTTTTAAATGAAGAAATACACAGCATGCTTTTCACTTTAAAGGAAGACGTTGTATTTTTTATTTTCTTACCAACGTTATGCCAAAGTTTTTTCTGAATTCCAGAAAAAACAAGCGATGAACAACAATGACTACCAAAATGAGAGATCCATCATGTAGTTGCCACCAGAGAAAATTTCATGGAAGTGATAGCTTAACAAGAAAAGGTAATTAAAAGAGTACAATTCAGTACAAAATGGCAAAATAAAAACTATTAGCGTCAAGAATAGGCTACATTATTTACGTCAAAATCTACTTAAATATAAAATAATCAAAAGTAGCTCCATTAAAGGGTTCCGATTTTCCTATAACTGTAGACCGCATAGTAAATAACAATAGCGTGAACAGCGTGAAGTTTTCAGATTTTGCGAAATTTAAAACATAGATTTTTATTCTTTATTAGATTTCAAGTATGTTTGTTCGTGATAAATAACTAATTTTTTTCTTGGCTAATTATTGTGCTGTATTACTGATTTTCAGTGTACTATTGTTTAGGAAACAAGAACTTTCACGTAGTAAAAAAAAATACGTGAGTACAGCTTGCTATGTTCGCTATAGATTTCTCACTACACTGTATTCTGTTCACTTCCCTGGAATGTAAATTTTCTCAGTGGAATAAAAGATGTTAAAAAAATCGTGGGGTCTTAAAAGCACATCGAAATTATTTGTGTACTATCAGTTTTAATCGGTATTCTATAAGTTCGCTAATAACCCTTTAGCAAAAATTTGGAAGAACAGGTACGGTCTTTTTTTTTTTTTCAGATCAATTTTACCTCCCGGATGATGGAACCTAAGGCTTTACGCTAAGTGGTGGGGCGTGGAGGAGAAAAGACCAATTTTGCCTGAAAATTAGGATGAAGGAAATACTTTCTTTCTTTTTTTTTTTGTTAACCCATAACAGGGGACACGCGGTCTCACAGACCGCTCAAACATTCATCCCTTCACCTCTAATGCAGTCTGTATTCAAAGAAGTTACTTTTGTCAATAGCTTCTTGTTTTGAGACCTCAAACATCAGCCTGTCTCACCAACATCTTTCGGCATGTGCAACTGGTTGAAATTTCATTGAATTCTTCAATAGCTGTTTGTGAGACCTCACCTCGTGAGACCTCAATTTTCGACAGTAAGACCCATGGTTCTGACATTAGGTGCGCGGAAATGAATTTATCCGATCTGCGTTATGCGCAAGGGATACAAAATATTCTAGATCATGTTGGGAATTATTTTGATTGTTGGCAAATAATACGCATTAATGTTTTATGGATGATGAAGTCAGACTTATTATTAGAAATATGACGAGATGTACTAATAGTTACGGTGCTGTCGAAATTTTCTAGTTATGTGCTATATTCAATTTTCTGGTATTAAAATGTTTTGCATGTTAAATACCGAAAATAAAGTTGTAAAAATATATTCGTTTTTATTATTAGTAGTAAAATGTATGCTACAGCATATGCTTTTTCTCAAAAAATCTTAAAGGCCTAGCAAAATGTCCTCGGAAAAAGTACATTTTAATTCGAAAGAAAAAAATGATTTTTTCCGAGTAAATAAAAGTTAAACCAACATCAATGAGAAATAACAGAATTATACTTCAATTACATGATTTAAAAAAAAATACAACGTTGTGTGGCCTCCGAGACCTCACGTCCCTTGTTATGTCCTACTTTTTCACCTCCCCTGTTACGGGTTAAAGGAAGTACAAGGTGAATGTCCTCATGTCATCCGACTAAATCTAAAATTTTAATGGTTATGAATTTTTGGATGATTACAGGTGACACAAGCGCCAACTACCTTGGATTTTCGAGACTCAATTAATTTGGTTATGTGCTAGTAATTTTGTGAAAATTATTCATTGTGAAATAAATATTAAAATGAATTATACATTAATCTAAAATATAGCAGAAATATTAGTCAAGTTTGAAAGTGAATATTATAATCATTGAAGATTTTCAAGAAGAATTATTAAATCAGAAAAAGTTCCAATTTAATAATTTCTTGTACAATGCAGTTGCACCAGTATTTCTTTAGTGGCCTTTCATGAAAATTTAATCAATAGAGCATTAAATATTCTTGAACATAACGTTAATTTTTCATATGATTAATGTAAATAATATTTTTTCACAAATCATATTGTAAAGACTATCTCGAGATTTGCCTGGAAATTTTTTTCAAATTTCTTTCAAATTTCGAATCCAAAATTTGGCTTTTGCTCTCTTTACAGTTGTTAATCCCTGAATTTATGTACAAATCATCGTACAAATTTTAACTCATCCGTACAATGTGTATGTAAAATATAAAAAAATAAAACACCATTTTACAGCAATAGTTGGCAACAACTTAATATTGATTACAGCCCAAATAAAAATTACTTTAGACAGTCAATGCTGCAGACAATAAATATTAGTTTGTTATTATAAAGTCTTTAAAACATAAAATTGAAATTTAAATTGAATAAAAAATAGGAAAATGTACTCTAAAATTTGTAACATTACAATTTTTAGAAACATAGGCTGAACACATGGCTAAAATTCTTGATTGCAAAAACTTAATCTGTCAAAAACATTTCTTTTTTTGGAATTTATACATGTTTGATCAAAAAGGGAATCTAGATTTTTCTCTTTACGCCTTCCATTTTACCGGCGTAAGTGATAAAATCGCCAACATGGTTGCCAATAATGAGGCAACCTACATCTAATAGATTATAGCTGCTTGTAACCTTTTGCAGTGTTTGTGTGTTGTCGCCAAAGAGTTGGCTTGGCGAGATTTGTGCCGCAATACTGGAAAAGTACCAAAATTTTATTTCAGGTATCATTTTCAGGCTGGAATTATTTTTTACAATCCTGATTTTAAGTTCAGGGCTCGCATTCCCCCTAAAATTCCTAAATTTCCTAAAATATTTCAGACCTCCTAAAATTCCTAAAATTGTACTAAAATTTTGTGGCATTCCTAAAAAAATTAGAAAATTTTCAGAAGCTCTTTAGGTGAACTTAAAATACCTTTCTGAAAGTATTTTATAGCCAAAAGTGAACTTTTTCCTAGATATTTAATTAGATATTTAATGTGATAAATAGACATTTTACAAAATATTTCGCTAAAAATGCATTCTTCACACTATTTTTCATCTCGGGTCAAACTTAAAATTCTTCCACTTAAAAACGAACTATTTAATCTTTAAAACAGCTGTTTTATCACTCTACCTGAATGAAACATAACCTGCTGTGAAATTTTTCGACTTAGAGCTGTTTTTGTGCACCAAAGCTCGATTAATTGCGAATTTTGCAATCTGTTTGTATCCGCTTCTATAAAACTTGTTCATTTTAGTTTACTGTGTAAATTCACCGCTTGGATATCTTTAATTTTGTTCTTACCATTAGTCTGAACTTTGTTTAATTTTCTTTTCTTTATAGATTAGGCTATTAGATGTAGGCTCGTCATTTAATGTCAACCCATTCAAAACTCAATCCTTTCATTTTCTATTCAAAACTAGGGTTATTATGTCAATTGTAATTATTTATTATTCCTACAGCTCTTTAAAATTTTTGCTTAACAGTTTTTTCTTCACCATTTGCATACTTTTTCTGCTTTTAAAAAATGCATTAACTTATCAAGTCTTAGTTATTGGGATTGTGAGGTAGCATATATAAAATTGTAGCCTCGGCTTAATTTGATATACAGAAATACAGAAATGTTTATGTTACTTCAAATCTCACACAACTCTTAGGGGGAAAGAGGAGCAGAGTTGTAAAACGAACATATGGGTTTTTGACAATACTTAGATATTACGCTATTGGTTTCAAAACAAAGGATTGTTGTGGATTTAAAGAACTTTATCCAAAGGAAACTTTTCTGGTAATTAAAAAACTGAAGAAAAATATTAACAAACAATTTTGATTTTAGATAATTTTAAAACTTTGAAATTGAAGTGCATTAAGCGCAGCTAAGAGAATTTATAAAGCTGTGGCATTACTTAGTGATACACTGATACATGCAGAAAATTTTACTCATTAAGATTTTCCAAAGTTGTCCGGCAGTGGAAAATCTATTGTTTTTATTTTCTTACATTGCAATCAAAAACATAGGGGGGGGGGAGAGAAAATTACTAAAAGTTGTTTTGTGATGCAAGATGGTTTTCGATTCGTAACATTGTATATAACAGGCCAAACAGTTAATTTCACAAACTGTTTTCTGGGCACTGCTGTTTTACTAGATAAAAAAAATGATAAAGAAAAAATTTAAAAACAAATTTATTGGAAAAAGAGGGGGAAAAAATGTAAATTTGCAGATTTGTTGAAATAGCATAAATATTAATGAGTTTAAAGAATGAATTA
>JAXGGA010008702.1:0-55322 GCA_038373865.1 Uloborus plumipes | reverse complement strand
GGGGCAGCGCCCTGCCCTTTTTCAGATCAGCAAAATGCGCCCTGCCCTAATTTTAGTCCTCAAACTGCACCCTGCCCTTTTAAAAATAGCAAAATTGCTCCCAGTATATAAAAAAATGATGTCTCAAGCATCGTATAGCCGATCGCGATATCCAGGCAATTTCTTTTGACCGCAGGGGTCTTTGACAAAATCTTGCATGCATTGTCCTCAGAACTGCACATTGAAAATGGCTCATGAAGAAAAGGCAATCAAATCCCCAGACAAAGAGAATGAATAAAATTCCAAGAATTGAAAGTCTTATCAATAAATAAGCATGTTTTCCCTTTTCTTCCCAATGTAGAAAAAGGTCCTGTCATCCGTGAGGGGACAAGGAGAGTAAGAGAAATCATTGTTTAATTCCTCCCCATTTAGCGCCATCCTTGATCTTCTGAGAATTTCTTTCAGAGAGGGAGGGTGGTGAATACTTCCTATTATTTTCACCTGTAGGGCAGGGGTGGCTGTTCCAGGAAAAGTATAGAAGGAGTACTTATTTCCCAGAAAACTCCCATTGTCCATGACTTACCTAAAAAATGGGGAACGACAGGTGCGCTGAAAAGTGTGGGATCTTGTAGATACTTTCCGCAAAAAGGAATTTCAAAGAACAAGAAATAAAGAATTAAGGTGCTAGTAGCAAATATATAGTGCCTGTCAATCAGCCATTTTCCCGGACTTGCTAAAAAAAGTTCATTTTCAAATGTTTAAAAAAGTTTTAAAAGTTAATATAGTTCTTGATGTCCATAGCTATTCATTGAGTTGTGATTTTCTCTTTTAACTGCTCATCAATACAATTTTCTTTTTTTTTTTTTTACATGTTTCGATATGCTTATGCTTAATACACATGCATCGCAAAAAAATGCCTGCCGTGTTTGAGATTACAATCCTTTTGCATCTTGTAAATATTTTAATATTTTTAACAATCAGAAGTAATTTAGACACTTGCTACTTTAGATTAGCTTATTTTGTGTTTTATTTTAATAAATTACCATGTCCACAATGAGCTCTCTTTCGCGGAAAATTGCCTCTCGTGTTTGAAATTTCAATCCTTGTACATCATTTAAATATTTTAGTACAATTGATAATCGGAAGTTGTTTTTACATATGCTATTCAAGATAAGGTTAGTTTATGTTTTATGTTTAAAAAATCATAAAATATATTTAATGAAACAAGGCAACATTAAAGTGTTTCGCAAATAATTACTTTTTAGTGCATGAGATTTCAATCCTTTGTATCTTGTAAACGTTTAAAATTTCTTAAAAATTAGAAGGTATTTCAATATGTGCTGCAATTGATTAGGTTGTTTTATTTCTCATTTTAATATTTTTGCTCCAAAACTTGTCAAAAAATTATTTCAAGTTAGACAGTCATTATTTGCTTATTGGTTATCACTGATTTTATGCAAAAATATTAAAATTAAACAAATGAGCATATAGCATTTTAATTTAATGTTTGTTTTAAATGTAATTTTTTAAAAAATATTCGATTTTTTTTGTCATTTTCTTTATTGTCTAAAATATTTAATGGCATAATTTCTATTACTAGAAGAAATAATTTTTAAGAGATAATGAGAGGTTTATCTTTCTAACTTTAAATTCTTGCTCAAATTGTTGAGATCTATGCATTTGTTTCTTAACCCATTACCCGCTGGTGTTGCGTTGACGCAACGGTCATTATAAAAAATCATAAAAAATTCGCTATTTAACTAATTTTTGTATCGATTTCAGATTTAGGTTTAAGAACAACGTCAGAAAAATGTTTCGTAAAAAAATTGACTCTAACATTTTTTATTATATGTAATAAAACTGTGGTTCTAACATAGTTTTTTTTGCTCAAATTTGTGATCTATTTTTCAATTAAAAAAGTTAGAAATGAAAAAAAGTTTGGGTTTATATGTGAAATACTCTTAGTCAAGGTCACTTTTATAAAAAAATTCCACTCAGAAACTGATTCTGTGGGGGAGGGAAGGAAAGCAAAAGCAGGTGTTGCGCGAGCGCATCGTCAGCGGAAAAGGGGTAGTCAGACTCTGTCTCAACTGCTTTTCCGAAAGCATCGATTTCATTTTTATTCTGGGCGTTTTGACTCTGCAAGCTTTTTTTTTTTTTTTTTCCTTCTCCGCATTTTGAACTGACCAGAACACGATATCTTAGTTAAAGAAGCATTAGAACAGATTTTTGAAAAAATAAAAATAAATAAAAACTCTATTGCTGATGATTCGAGGTTCTACTTACGGCAACATTGAGCCTTTAAAGAACGTTTCTCGCTACTCTAAAATTCAGAAGAAAAAGGTTTCTGTTCTTCAGCCTTGTATCATTGAGCAATGTAACATGAAAATTGGTAATGTTGATTTGTGCGATAGTCAAGTTTCAAATTATAGAATTATAGACCGAGAGAAAAAGTGATTTTTGATGTTGCACAAACAAATGCTTGGACACTTTCAAGGCTAACTTTTAAGGCTGAAGAAGTGAAACATAGAAAGTCACTGTTGGATTTTAGAAGAGAGGATGCACTTTATGTTTTACAGTACCCCCCCCCCCCCACTTTGATAAATATACACAGACGAAAACTTCAGCTACAGGACGGCCAAGCAAATTCAGTTTACCAATGCCAGTACCTCGGGGGCATTTTACAGCAATATTTAAAAATAACAAAAGGCTACGGTGTAAGTATTGCCACTGCGTTCTTGTTTCTGAAACCACTCGGGTACACGAGCCAGAGACAGATCTACCGGATTCAAGTTGGAAAAAGAACGGCTTCCGTTTTTACGAGCACCATTAAGGTGGAAGTTCGATTTAGCTCCGAGCGCTCTGTTCTTTTGAACCAGACCAAGTGCCGAGCAAACCCCTGGTCTAGTACCGCCAGAGGTATCGTTTCACTTGGAGGACTTTGTGACCATGACCCTTATTTTAAGTCGCCCAGCCACCATTAATCAAGACGGTGGATCTTTGATCGGCTAGGATCAAACCCGGAAACCTCCGGTTACGAGTCCGACTCATTCCTGATCGGGCTGACTACGGTCCCGTTGCCATTGTCAAACTGTTTATCGTTGCAATGCTTGTGATATTGCCCGATTGCAACGAAGTTTATTATATATGACCTTGGATAATCTAGTTTTTGCTAAATTTAAAATTTATTAAACAAAATTATATGATTTTTTAACAATAAATTTCACTTTCTTCTGAAGTTCTCTGCACGTTTGAAAACCATATCAGAGCTCATACGAATTTTACCTGGCTAAAATGCATTGAAACTGCTGAATTGTATCAAATAAAACTACTTCGCATCCGTACCCGTTTTCCGCTGACGTTGCGTCAGCACAACACCCTATATTTCTAAATGTAAGTGAAATTTTGCTCTTTTTTCAGCATAATAGTATTTTATGGGCTGAAAAGAACAACTTTTATGATTTTTATCAAAAACAAAAAATGATTTCGAGTTTCGGCGGTTAATGGGTTAAACTTTTGCCACATACATTTTCATTTTCTTATCAGAATGTTTTTAATTGCAGTAAATATGGCTCAAAGAATCTGAGCTTGCAGTCAAAGAGCTATTTATCCTACTTTTTTGAGGGGAACAGGCACACTCTTGGCAGGGGGGTTCAACAATATTTGAAGGGGTCTGCCCCAGCTCTGGGAGTGGGAGACACTACTTTGAAGTAGTGCCCTTTTCGCAAAAAATAGTGCCCCTTTCAGACACCAGCACCCTGCCCTTTTTTTCCTCTAGAGTGAACGCTATGCATAACGTCCCTCTTCTCTAACTTTTACCTCATTCTGCAGTTATATTTATTGATATAATTTAATGTTCATTTGATCTCAAGACATACCACGCATGTCGCCCGGCCTTGCACGGCCACTTCTTGCCTTGAAGTAGTGAGGAAAACTTCAAGAAACTACTCAACGCCAAGGCGGCTCGCTAACAGGCGCTCCACGCCTTTACTTTTTTCCTATATAAAAAAAATCATTCGAATTATTTAGATGCTTCGCACCAGGGTGTCATTGATTTAAATCAATTGATTTAAATCAGTGATTTAAATCGCGATTTAAATCAATTGATTTTTTTTTAAAAATCATTGATTTAAATCACTTTTTATTTTAATCTTTAAAAAATTCTCTTGGACAATCCCAATTTCATTATTTTTACCATTATCTTTTAGAGCTTTGATTTCCATCTAATAAATGGAAAAGTAATCCTACTCATCCCCTCTCCACAGATGCTGGAAGGTTGCAGACCAAATAATATGTAGGCACAAATAGCTATTTGTTGTCTAATATGTGAAATAAAGAAAATACATGCAGGTGCAGGGCAGGTGTTGCAAAGAATGAATTGAGGGGGGAGGGACATGATAGAATGTATGATATACTTTCAGTGAAAAGAAAAAACAAAAACAACCAATCAGAAGATGAATTTTCTATGCCTTGCATTAGCAAATGGGGGGGGGGGGGGGGCTGTCTTTATTAGTGGCTGAAATGGAAAATGTTCCTGCTTTACATAACAAAGGCAAAATAAAGAGGGGCGGGGGGAGCTGAATGAAGTGAGGATTGGGTTGAGCTTATTGCCCCATTTGATTTTTTTCCTAGCTAGTAGACAGGATTATTTTCAGATTGGCTCCTAACACTTTTTTCTGGGTTTTTTTACTGGTGAAGCTTTACTTCAAAGGTGTTTTTGTATTTTTTAAAACTTAAAGGTAAGTTGTTCATAAGTAAAAATTAATTAATAACTGAAGTTTCTATTTTTTTAAAAAAAATAAAAAAAATCCGATTTAAATCAAAAAAATCTGATTTAAATCAAAAAAATCCGATTTTTTTGATTTTTTTAAAAAAATCATTGATTTTTTTACACCCTGCTTCGCACCTTCAAGATGGTGAGGAAAGTTTCAGTAAGTTCAGCTCGCTCAAAGGAAAAAAGCAGACATAGATACTCAGTTTTTAATATAAATAGATGGCTTTTCAACATATGAATGTTAAAAAATATTACAAGTAGCTAGCGATAAAAATACTATGTAAGTGGCCCGCTTATGAGTTTCGTGTTTGATTTAGTTAAGCCTTTATTCAAAATTCTCATTATCATTGTTATCACTGTTTCATAGCAACCACGTTTCAACAATGGATTTTATATTTAATCATTTATTAGGCTTAATCGCTTTAAATTTGACTACTTATTAATTGATATCTTTGTTAATTAAAATCGTATAATTATATAAATTGAAACTAATGAAGCCTGAAAAATTACCTATCTATCGGTACCTGGTTCGACTTTCAGTTCAGTGGCGTTCAGGAGAAAAAAGCGCGACATAGATAGAAAGAAAAATAGTTAGAAAGATACTCAGTTTTTTAATACCAGCGGGTGACCGAGCTCCGCTCGAAGAAAACAGGTATCGAAGCTAACTCGAAGATTTAAATTTTCAATTGTGATTTATCAAAACAATACATGCCATAAGAAAAATTGTGAAACCACTGGTGAAAAGATAACCGGTTAAAGTGCACCATTGTAAACTATTCTAAACAAAGTTAGAGTTTGGAAAGGGAACTATTCTATACAAAGATAAAGTTTGAAAAGTCATAGGAAATAAAATGTAATTGATAATCCTATACTATAATACGCGTAGATGTTTGCCAAGTCGAAAATCGCCCCAGAATTAATAAACTCCGGTAAACTTGGGGGTCTGGGGTTTTTGGCCACGGGGAATCGACTGGCGTCGGTTTTGAAGCGCTACGGTCGAACAGTTCGGAGTTACAGATAGGATTCATGAAAAGTTTGAGAAGATTTCTTACTACGCCATTTTCTTTATGATTACTCTTATTGTTATACTGTTTCATAGCAACCACGTTTTAACAATGGATTTCATATTTAATCACATCAACGTAAATTTATCTTTTTATGGTATTTGGAAAATATTTTTTGGCAACACCTTAGAATTGTTATTGTTTTTGAAATTTAAAAGAGATCGATCAAAATAAAGTTAGAATTGGGTATGGGCCACGGTAGAGCCGCTATATAGACAGGCCGACGCATCAAGCTTAAGTTTCACCACTTTGGATCCATTTCATTAACTTTCACTTTCATTTTTGAGGAATTAGGGTTACCAGAGCAAAGTTTCGCGACATTGCCTAGCTTTGTTAATTTACGTAAAAAGTTACCAAAAAGCGATAACTGGCCAGAAAAGACAATCCTCACAAACGCGCTAGATCCTAAGTGGTAATCTTGATGCGTCGGCTCGTCAAAATAGGGGCCTGAGGCCGCAGTTGTCTAATCGGTTAGTCGTCGGACTCATAACCGGAGGGTCTCGGGTCGATCGAGCCGCCGATCAAAGATCCACCGTCTTCATTAATGGTTGCTGGGGGACGTTAAAAATGTTCATGGTCACAAAATCCTCCAAGTGAAACGAAACCTCTGGGGTGTGCTGGGCCAAGGGTTTACTCGGCCCTTGGGCCTTCTTCAAAAATGAACAGAGCGCTCTTCAGGGCCCCATCCCGGTTAAAAATCGAGTTGTGGTATGTACGGGGGGGGGGGGGATTTTACGGTGAGCATGGATTAAATAGGGTTGTGTTTTTAACCCATTTGAGCCTAGCTTAACACATGTGTCACGCTTATCGACTTCGATTCAAATAGCAAAAATAAAATTTAAAGAGTCCCAATGAACTTTATTTTTAGTGTGTGAGTTACTGAAAGATTCAGCTATTCTAATTCAGCCTTATTTTTTTTTCACAACTTTTTATCTTTTACTCTGGCAACGAGTTTAAGCTAAAATGAAGAATTAATTCCGGCCAATATGGGTTAAAAATAAATTACAGCTGTTTTGAATGCGTAATTGCAACCAAAGGCTCAAAAATGCTTTTCAAGTTTATCTAAATAAGTACTTTGCACTTTAGAAAAAAACACGAGTTTACAAACCTCTTTTTTTTTAACCGAGCGGGCTCGGTTCCCTGATATACGTTAGGGGGTAATACAAGGAATGGTTGTCGAGTCGCGAAAATCGCCCAAGAATTAATTAACTCCGGTAAACTTGGGGGTCTGGGGTTTTTGGCCACGAGGAATCACGAGGTTTGGTTTTACTAAATAAATTTGTCAAAAATATTGAACTTCAACACACTTTAATCTTTACACTGCTCACTTTGTACCATTTCTTTAATTGTATAACTTTTTATTATCAATTACATTTTATTTCCTATGAGCTTTCAAACTTTATTTTTGTATAGAATACCGTATATACTCGCGTATAGGTCGATCTCGCGTATAAGTCGACCCCCCTACTTTTTAAAGGAAAATCGGGAAAAAATCGAAAACCTGCGTATAAGTCGAGACCGAATTTTCTGAAACGATCGGGAACGTTTTTGCCGCGATTTTTGAATATAAATGTTTTGAAAAGAAGGAAAATGAAATGCACAGAACATTCTTGTGTTAAAACCAGTACGATTGTTATTCTTTTTCATACAAAGGGTTCATTTTTGCGATCGCGATTTTCGTAAATCGGGACCGATCTGAGAACGTTTTACCGCGATTTTTGAATGTAAACGTTTTAAAAAGAAGGAAAATAAAATGCAATGAGCATTCTTGTGGTGAAAATAGCACGTTTTTTATTCTTTTTCACAAAAAGGGTTCATTTTTGCAATCGCGATTTTTGTAGAGGGTTCGATTTTACGATCACGGTTTTTGTAAGGATTCGATTTTGCGGTTACAATTTTTGCTACCAGTTGCTTTTATTTTGCATTATTATCAATAAAATTTTGCAATGTAGCCGTATTACATTGTTTCAAAAAGATAAACGCAATCAATTGGAAAATTCGCAAATACGGCAATTCCCGCACTTTTCATGCTGTAGATCATTTATTGTAATTTTTTTTCTTTATTTCACAATCAAACCATGCAAACATACAGTAGAATATATGAGTATTTACTTCTTTAGCCTCTGTTTAAAATAGTTGGACTGAATCGGAAAAATCTTCTCGTTTTTTTCTCAAAAGTTGTTTGGGAAAATTTTTCGAAAATTCTTCCCCGCATATAAGTCGACCCCCTGACTTTCAACTTAATTTTCTGGAGTAAATTTCTCGACTTATACGCGAGTATATACGGTAGTTCCCTTTCCAAACTCTAACTTTGTTTAGAATAGTTTACAATGGTGCACTTTAACCGGTTATCTTTTCACCAATGGTTTCACAAATTTTCTTATGGCATGTATTGTTTTGATAAATCACAATTGAAAATTTAAATCTTCGAGTTAGCTTCGATACCTGTTTTCTTCGAGCGGAGCTCGGTCACCCGCTGGTAAAAAGTTATACAATTAAAGAAATGATACTAAGTGAGCAGTCTAAAGATTAAAGTGTGTTGAAGTTCAATATTTTTGACAAATTTATTTAGAAAAACCAAACCTCGTGGCCAAAAACCCCAGACCCCCAAGTTTACCGGAGTTAATTAATTCTGGAGCGATTTTCGCGACTCAGCAAACATTCCTTGTATTACCCATAACGTATAACAGGGAACCGAGCCCGCTCGGTTAAAAAAAAAAGAGGTTTGTAAACTCGTGTTTTTTTCTAAAGTGCGAAGTACTTATTTAGATAAACTTGAAAAGCATTTTTGAGCCTTTGGTTGCAATTACGCATTTAAAACAGCTGTAATTTATTTTTAAAAACACAACCGTATTTAATCCATGCTCACTGTAAAATCACACCTAATTTCATTTCATTTGGCGCCGAAGGCGCGGGAAGGGTTGATGAGAATGGATGCAGAGTCCCTGTTCTCAAGTACACATTTGGTTCCATTTGGTTTTGACTATCACTTCACTTTACACTCCAGGTCTCCCCCCCCCTCCCGTACATACCACAACTCGATTTTTAACCGGGATGAGGCCCTGAAGAGTGCTCTGTTCATTTTTAAAGAAGGCCCAAGGGCCGAGTAAACCCTTGGCCCAGCACACCCCAGAGGTTTCGTTTCACTTGGAGGATTTTGTGACCATGAACATTTTTAACGTCCCCCAGCAACCATTAATGAAGACGGTGGATCTTTGATCGGCGGCTCGATCGACCCGAGACCCTCCGGTTACGAGTCCGACGACTAACCGATTGGACAACTGCGGCCTCAGGCCCCTATTTTGACGAGACGACGCATCAAGATTACCACTTAGGATCTAGCGCGTTTGTGAGGATTGTCTTTTCTGGCCAGTTATCGCTTTTTGGTAACTTTTTACGTAAATTAACAAAGCTTGGCAATGTCGCGAAACTTTGCTCTGGTAACCCTAATTCCTCAACAATGAAAAATGAAAGTGAAAGTTAATGAAATGGATCCAAAGTGGTGAAACTTAAGCTTGATGCGTCGGCCTGTCTATATAGCGGCTCTACCGCGGCCCATACCCAATTCTAACTTTATTTTGATCGATCTCTTTTAAATTTCAAAAACAATAACAATTCTAAGGTGTTGCCAAAAAATATTTTCCAAATACCATAAAAAGATAAATTTACGTTGATGTGATTAAATATGAAATCCATTGTTAAAACGTGGTTGCTATGAAACAGTATAACAATAAGAGTAATCATAAAGAAAATGGCGTAGTAAGAAATCTTCTCAAACTTTTCATGAATCCTATCTGTAACTCCGAACTGTTCGACCGTAGCGCTTCAAAACCGACGCCAATCGATTCCCCGTGGCCAAAAACCCCAGACCCCCAAGTTTACCAGAGTTTATTAATTCTGGGGCGATTTTCGACTTGGCAAACATCTCTCGTATTATAGTATAGGATAAGTACCTTATATACTCGCGTATAGGTCGATCTTGTGTATAAGTCGACCCTCCTACTTTTTTATGGAAAATCGGGAAAAAATTGAAAACCCGCGTATAAGTCGAGACCGCACTTTCTGAAATGATCGGGAGCCTTTTGCCACGATTTTTAAATATAAATGTTTTGAAAAAAAAAGGAAATTGAAATGCACTGAACATTCTTGTGTTAAAAACAGCACGATTGTCATTCCTTTTCACCAAAAGGGTTCATTTTTTTTATCTCGATTTTTGTAAAACGGGACTGATCCGGAATCGTTTTACCGCGATTTTTAAATATATAAGCGTTTTAAATAGAAGGAAAATGGAATGCAGTGAGCATTCTTGTGTTGAAAATAACACGATTGTTATTCTTTTTCACAAAAAGAGTTCATTTTTACGTGATTTTTGTAAAGGGTTTGATTTTAGGATCGCGGTTTTTGTAAGGGTTCGATTTTGCAGCAACAATTTTTGCTATTTGTTGCTTTTATTATGCATTATTATTATCAATAAAATTTTGCAATGTAGCCGTATTACAATCTGTTTCCAAAGGATAAACACCATCAATCGGAAAATTCGGCAATTCCCGCACTTTTCACGCAGTCAGTCGTTTATTGTAAATATTTATTCTTTATTTCACAATCAAATCATGCAGAATGTATGAGTATTTACTTCTTTAACGTCTGTTTAAAATAGTTGGACTGAATCTGAAAAATCTTCTCGTTTTTGAGTGTTTTTTTCCAAAAGTTGTGCGGGAAAAATTTTCGGAAATTTTGCCCCGCGTATAAGTCGACCCCCTAACTTTCAACTTCATTTTTTAGACTAAATTTTTCGACTTATAAAGCGAGTATATACGGTAGATGGTTTTTCTAAAAAATGTTGGCAAAATATGGTCAAACATTATTTTACCTATCGTTTTTTCGCAAACTTCAAAACTATTATTTTAAAGTAGTGTCGATGGTGTTCAAGAATAAAATTATTTTTACTTTTTACAGCCATTTGCAACTGAAGTCGTTTCAAATTTCTCAAAAGAAAAATCAGAAAAAAGGAGTTGACCCTTTCCTTTAAAACATTTTTTCAGTTAGATCCAGCCGAGTAAACTAGCTGCTAAACAGCTTCCTGGTCTTATTTTTCTTCTTTTTTATCAACTTTCTATGGAGATATGAGAGCCATAACAGGGAAAATATGTAATGTAATAAGTCCGTCGCACCTTCAAACTTTTCTTAATGATGACTAAAATCTTGATCATGCAACACTGTACTTAAACTGTACCTCTAAATTTGAACCACTTAAGTGCAGCCATGACCATGAGCAAAGAATAGTTCGAGTGTACATGGAAAATTTAAAAAAACAGACTGCTGTGTTGAGACTTGTACAAAAATTATTGCACAAGAAAAACAAAAGTTAGTCATCGTTTCTAGCAGAGATGGTCTTTGCAACTTAGCTGAGTGTCAATTATTAATGGAGTAATAGGTTCAACGCTACTTCACTCTTTTACTTAAGAAAATTGTGAACTGTAGTCAAAAAAATATTGTTAAGATCTTTTAAAATTTGAATTCAAGAAAGTTTTAAAATAATTGCACTGCATATGAAAAAAAAATTTCAAATATTATTTCACAAAAAATACCGAAATTAAGCCAGAGAAGGTGGTTTTGATTAACACCGGCTCCCAGAGTGATTTCCTCGCTTAGCGCCAAAAATTGTACTACTGCTCATGGGATAAAAGAAAGCATGTTAGTTTAGGAATAAATCTCTGAAAACCTACACAAAGAAACAAAATACTGAAATTTCAGTGCTTACATTAAAAACAAATGAAATTACCATACCTTTGGTTGGGTATGTTGTCTGCTGACTTGACACTTTATTTTTGAACAGAAACAGTGAAAAGTTGCTCAATTTGGGCGCGTTCAGAGTACGCGCCCGAGCTTCCCGGGAAGCCCGGGTTCTTCCCAAAGCGTTCAGAGCTGCCATTTGGAGGCCCGAACTTCCCAAATGCTGTCCAGAGTAGACGCCCGAGCTTCCCGGGCTCAAGCACAAGCAGCCCAGGAAATTTAGCTGGGCAGATAAGTCACGTGTTTGGGCGTTTAGCAAAGGAAGATGCTCATTGGCTGAAATTTATTGCACTTTCGTCTGCTAGGATTTACGAAGAGTGACTAAAACAAAATCTTGAAAATACACACACAATGGGGTCAAAAATACGCACGCTATCTGCTGTGATGAATCTGAAAGGATATATTTCCTTGAGAATCGGTCATTGCTGGAACAATCCTGTCAGATAAGCGAGATCGATGAAATTCTTTACTTACTGTTAGGCCTATTTCATCGTAAATTCCTTCACTTGAAATAACTTATTTCTCATTAAATTCGATAAGTCATTTCGATCCCACGCTTAACCATGACGGTAGATGAACAATAATTGCCGCCAAGGTTACGAATGGTGTCATTTTGGGCCGAAATATAGGAGCGAATGCAGGATTGTTCCTGCATTGACAACCGCGTAACTTTCTGTTGTTGTGTCCGCCATTTTGTTTCTTCCCGAAAGGCACAAGTGCTGTCCAGACCACAACTTCCCGGGCTCGGCTCGGGCAACTATTTATGACGTCACGGCTTAAACGCCCGGGCGGCCCGGGCGAATACTCTGAACGCAGCCTTTATGCTAACTGTGTCTGTCACTCACTGCCTAATTACACGTGTAAAGCCGGGTTCACACTAGCCCCGGACGGACAGAAAACGGCCCGGAAAAACGGTGGCGTCTCCTCGTTGCCATGGAGATGGTCCGGAGGAAACGGTACCGGGCACTATTCAACTAGTTGAATAATGCACGGGCCCGGGTGAAACGGATGCTTTCATTTGGCCAATCACAGTCTAGCATGTAAAGATCGCTTCGGTAAGTAATGGAGGCAAATGTTTATCTCGTTCTTAGGTAGGTTAGTGCAAAAGTTGTCTCTTGATCATGTTGTGATATTATTTTCAGTGAAAATTCAAACATATAGAATTTGAAGAAAAAGTTTGATCTAGTGTAATCGAATATTCAAACGACAAGAACAATAAAATATGAAACGAATGTAAAACTTGTACATGTTTTGCCACTTGCTTCGTTAGCATTTTCAGAATTTCGCTCTTGTTCTATATTTTAAGTGTCTGTGGTCATTTTTCAAAAAAGATATTTTTCTGAAGTACTGAGCTATTTTTTGTATCATATGGAACCTGACAGCAATTAAATATAGTCAACACATCATCTTCAAGCTTCTCTACATCTGAATTTATATAATACCGAATATATATATGTATGTATATTTTAGAAGGAAGATGGTGGAAAAATGAAAAAAAGGGAACAGTTCCCGATGGCTACTCTTTTCAATTGACTAGAGTTTCTATCTTCTAGCTTTAGATTAGATTAGCTTTCAGGACTCCCTTAAAAGAAGACAATGGTGGTTTAAATATGATGCATTCAGGTAAGTTGCTGTACATTTATTTACATTCGATATAGTAAGTTTCCATCCCGTCATATTTTGAATTTAAATGTGTTAAAATTCTAAGGATAAAATTTCTTGCTCTTTTATAGCTTTATGAACACTGAATGTTTCTTATTATCTTTGTTTTTCACTACTTGTGATTAACAAGAAGTAAGGTTGGAGAGTTCCTGACTTGAGTTCAGCAATGAACTTCAAATGGTTGGTGACAAAATGTATAAAATGTAACAAACAGAATCCTGGTAGTCAAAATAGCAAGATTTGTTTCATTTTATGAGAAAGGCTGCAGTCTGTTTCTTCATTGTGAGAGAAAACCCTAAAATTTTTAAAGAAAAAAAATCTCGAATTTTTGTAAACAAAAGTGTTTTACCATATTTTCCGAGCGATAATCCAAGGTGCCATGTACGTGCAGTTTTTAATTTTGCATCTTGTTTTTTTAAGTATTTCCCAGTGTCAAATCTGTGCGAAAACTGCTGGAAAAAATTCAGCGATTTTGAGTTTTTTGTTTCCATAATGTTTTTCTGTAAGATGAAATCGAGAAAAACTCATTGTCCCCCCCTCCCGTTCTGGAAAATTGTGAAATGACGTGACTGCATGTAATGATTTTACGTATGTATGACAAAATTTGTTGAAGTTGTTTGTTAAGAAATTTGATAACAACTAAATTCTTTCACTGAATTTCCTTTATGTCGTAATGAGTGAGCGCATATTACATGTGCATGTTGTCAAATTATGAGAGGATATTGGCAAAAAAAAAGGCAGATTTGATAGTGTAACTTTTTCTCGTCTATCACAAGATTTACTGTTTTTTTCTTTGGTGGCAGGAATTTATTAGCAAAAAAAAAAAAAAAAAAACAGAATTATCTCCCATAACTTGTGAACTAATATTTAAAATGGACATAATTAAAAATTTACTTAATACTTTTCATAGTATAATGGAAAAAGGAATTAGATGAGGATACCATTGCCTCAAGTAGGCAATGGCATAGTTAAGAAAAAAAGGGGAAAGGCAGGGGTGATAAGGCTAGTTTTAGCTCTTTTTTATTGTCAAAAAAGGAAAGTATCTGAGTTTTGAAGGAGGATAGTTCCCTAAATCCCCTCTCCCCCTAGATTTAATCTCTGACAGTAAAAAATGTCAAAAAAAAAAAAAAAAGAAAGAAATATTTCTTTAGAAAGTTGCTTTTTTTTTCAATTTAAATTTCAGCACATGAATAACAAATTAAAAGTCTTTTATAAGAGGGTACGGAATGTGTTATCTGAAACTCTTTTAAACTCTAGGGGGAAAACTTGATCTGTTGTATATTGTCTACATATGTGTGATGAGTTGAAGATAAAATTCTACTTCCGTGAATTCTTTTCGGGGCCCCAGAGTCGTGGAGGCCCTTAGCATTTGCAACATGCTAAATCTGCCGCTGTCTGATCTCCCATCGAGTGACTTCAATCTATTTCTAACTTTGAAGAAGAATCTCGGCGGAATGCGAGTGTTGTCTCCGAATGTTGTGCAAACAAATTCAGAGAGAGAGGTCAATGCAATGCTGATGTCAAACAAGCTGTGAAATATTTCTTCCGCATGCGAATAGTTGAGTTTTTCCTGGATTGCTCTGCGAAGCTTGTCAAGCAGTATGACAAATGCATCAATATCTTTTGTACTTATATGAAAAAATAAAGTTATGTTTTATCTATAACTCTCATTCTATTTTTTAACTTTCATTCATAACTCTGAACACAATCAACCGGAGAAACATATTTTCCTGACTTTCTTTTGTACAAAAGCACTTTTTAGGGTTTTGGTTTCGGGGTCAGTGTTAAGCCTACAATGTTTGTTTTCCTCACTATTTCCCTAATTACATTTATTAACCTAAACATATGAAGCATTTTCATTCATTGTTAGTTGTTAAAAGCACTGAGCAGAAATTTCTGCAATAAAAAAGATTATTTTTTAGCATGAAAGTGTATCGGATTATTTTGTACAGTTTGTACTGCGACAGCATAGATTTTATCATTTGCAATAAAGCTGCTTGTAACAGTCGAGTCTCAATAGCTCGAAGCCCTCAAGAGCCGCCTAAAAGCTTTGGGTTATAGGAAGTTCCCGCAGCCTTCTCGAATGTTTAGGACCCAAAAAAGGAATGTTCAAGTTATCAAGACTGAACTGCATACAATTAGGTCAAAACTATACAATATAAGTCAATTGTTCGTAAAATCAAAATATTTTGCTTGGAAGAAATTTTATTATTGTTAAATCTTGCTATCTGGAGTAGTTTTCAGTAATAAATCAAGTTTATATTTTATCAGAAATTCATTTTGCTATAAACTCAAATACATTTTAAAGTGAGTCAAGTGAAACTACTGTATCAAAAATCACCATGAGCAAAGCTTGACTAATTGTTTTTGAAACCACTCTCTGTTAAAAAAAAAATAAGCATTCTCTTATTCTTTAATTTCACTTTGGAGATCATCGTACCATCGGTTTTGAATCATTTACGGACATAATTTGACGAAATATTTGCTATATATTTTACCGAGTCAAATACTTTTTCTATTTGCTTGCTCTTATTAATCCTGAAATTTAAATCGTTAAATATATCTTCGGAAATGTAGAAATATTGGCATGTGTAAAATCCCATTAAGCTGCAGTTTTTTGCATTTATACGAATATCATAAAAATATCATTAGCTCATGTCAGCTACAAATTGATAACGCTGTCTGCTTAAGAAGTTGATGTCTAAATACAGCACCGATAGGCCGACAGTAAGCGATTTGATTGGTTACAAAGTTTCTGCCGGCCCGGGTGACGTCACTCCGTGTCCGGGCCGTTTTCCGTCCGTCCGGGGCCAGGAAAACAGAATTATCGAGTTATGTCACTGTTCAGAACTTTTGGAAGTTGTTTATGGAAACCGATAATCGCGAACGCCATCAGAAAGTTAGAAAGCGGTATGAAAATTGAGTGAACAATCATGTTTATGGAAACATTTTTGCATTAATAAATTGAAAAAATATGAGCAGCAAGCAATTTGCAGACAGCTGAAACATTTCTAGAAAAAAAAAACTAGACGACGAAATTTTGCATCACCTTCTGCGTCATTTGTTGCTGTGCAATATTTTTGAATTGTCTTCATGTTTTTAAACACTTCAAATTCGAAAAATAAAATGGGAAATTCGTTTTTTTCCCTCATGTTTTTCACATACGAGTTCCTAGTACTGTTGAGCCACAAGTCGGCCTATTTCAAGGCAGGTTGGAACAACTTGCCGGTTATCTAAAAAATATTATTAAATAAAAAAACCTTTTATTCAAATTTTTTTCGTTTTTAGTTTATTTTTAGAAGAATTATTTTTCAAATATTTTTAAATTTATGTTATTTATATCATCGTCTGGCAACAGTTAAATTTTCTTAGTTTATTGTGTTCATGACGTCAACCGTGAGTGTAGCTGTTTTCACGTGGATGTGTAATTGCAAAGTTTTTTGCTTTTTATATTTATAAAATAACCCGTAAACTCTTGTTAATTAAGGTATGAAAAATCACGACATAATCTTATAACAGGAAGTGCTTCAATAATTCAATGGAGAATGCAGGCAGATTGTACTTTACAAAAGAGCAGTTGGGTAATACGCCAAGTCGAAGATGTGGTATCGACGCCAATAAAGAACTATCTTATAGACAACAAGCTGCAAATTTCATTCAGGATATGGGACAGCGACTACAAGTGTATCCTTTTTTATACAAATAAGCCCAATATTTGATAATATCCAACATTTTATAAAACGCTACATGTACCTGTATTAGGGCTATGAGAGGATAGGCATGTTGTCCACCAAACACAAAATGCAGTTACAGTTTTCATAGAAAAGCTTCTTGCAAAAGTTTCTCAGACACATTGTATTCCTCTGTGACACAAATTCTTTCATTAATGTTTTCTGAATATAATAATTAAAGTCATAAAGCAGAATTAGGCTTAGCGGGGTCATCATGATGCAATTTCAGATATGTAAACATTGGTATTTCTAATATAAAATGCGTAAAATTCAACGGAAGTTTTAGATTTATTCCCTTGAGTTTAACGTATATGGCGTAATGCTGACTTTGAAATTAAGAAATTATACTTACAATGGCACATTTCGTGTGACCTTAAAAACTTCCGTGTACAACCATCGCAAAAATTCAGTTTCCACGAACGTTTGCATTCAATTATTTATAAAATTTTAACTAAATTTACATTGCGACGCATTTTTGAAGAAAAATACGGTGACATTTTGCAATTTATTTTCAATACTTTCTAGCAGTTGAGCACTACCACTGTAGAAGGACATTTGAATTCCTGTAGTCCTTATTATCTATAATTGCATTTGTGACTTAAAATTATCGAAATGTTACGAAAATTAAAAAGTTTGCATCATTATTTACAAGATAGATAAATAAAAAGTTGCTTTATTTGTTATGAAATAAAACCCCTTCAATAATCCATCAAATTACATTTCTTGTAGTTAAGGTATGGTACATTTATTGAACCGCTGGATTTATTTAACTTTTTTTATGCCATAGTAATAGCTTGTGCCTTTACTTATTATTTTTGGCAAAGTAATTTTTAAAAACTGAAACCTCTTTCACCACCCATTAAAGTCTTTGCAATCACCTATTTGTCTATTTCTTGCTACTTTGTAACTCTGCAGTAGTTAAGGAAAGAGGGGGGGGGGGATCATAGTTTGCACAGCCTTACTTTCAAAACAGCATTTTTCATCATTTGCACACCTCTAACAAAGATCTGTTCATTTGAGCACTATGTCTTACCATCTATTAAAAAAAAACATTTGTAAATGACAGAATAGTATATAAATTAAAGCCGAATAGGCATGGAGACGTAACTATGATTGTAAGCTACTCAAAATGAATCTTACTCAATTCAACCTGACATGAGGATTTGGAAAACTGAATACCGTGCAAATACTAAAAAGGTTTGACACAGTACAGTGCAAAAAAAGCATCAAAGTTCGAGGTAAACTAAAAAACCTGTACTTGCAACACGAGGGACCACCATCAATTTGTCACAACTGGTGACACAAAAATTATAACACGTTTCGAAAAAAAGGCACTGTGCGAATGTGCTTCTTGCCTAAACGTGCACTAATCTACACAACAATTGTGAATATTTTAGAAAGTTGATTCTTTATATAATACGTTATAATAGTTGATTACATTCAAATACTGTCGGTCCTTCTTAAATGAATACTGTTGGTTCCAAGAAATATTATTCAATTAAGCACAGATGGGATCTTTAACATTGCGTCTATGGCGTGGAAATGTTTGGTTCCAGGATATTTTATTCGTATAAGCAAGGTATTCGTTTATCCGTTACCGTTAATTAGGCAGGGCCGATAGTATATGAGAGTTAATAGCAAGTTTAAAATTCCATGAATAATCAGCAAATATCTACGTAAAAATGTCACACCCATTCAAATGGATTAAGCATTATATAGTTAGAAATGTGTCTGAGAAAAGGCGTATGTTTTAACCTGTTTTAAGAGTGGGGACCCTGAAATGTCCCCTCAAAAGAAATACTACGATTGGGTTTGTAGCGGAAGTATGCCTTTTTTTTCTAGAGCATGAAAAGTTTGTTTTTATGACTGATTTTTGTAAAGATTCTGTTTTTGCAAAAAAAGAAAAAATATTGCTGCAATCAGGAAATGAGCATATTTTAAAGATATTTTGAAAAATGTTCTTTTTTAAAAGTTATCAAAAATGTATATACCATGGATGAAAATCCTCCTCGATTTTCCGCTCTTTTCATTTTTTCTTTCCGCGATTTGAAAGTTTCTGTTGCATCATGTTTAGAAACAAATATTTGTTTTTATTTGTTGTTAAAACAAAGCATAAAATAAGTTGATTTAAAGTAGTATAGGTTGAAATTACTTCCAACATCCAAAATAACGGAAACATTTTTAGGATGCAGTAGGATTGAAACCTTGAGGATTAAATGCAACTATTGTCTAACTATGTACCATATTTTGGCATGCTGCCAAAAACATAAATTTCAATTGTAGTAGGTAGAAATTAAGAATGCTGATGTGTTAGCAGCTAAAAATATTCAAGATCTCAGTCAAAATAATAGTGAATATTATTTTGATCTTTAAAATTTATCAAAACTAAAGACCATGCAATATTATTAAAAGAATTCATTTCTTAAGATAAAAGTGTATAAATTTCTTAGTAGATGCCTTAGTGTTAAAATAGTGCTTGGAGCAAGCAAGATAACAATTCAAACATTTACACCCCTAGTTTGCAACGAAACATTGCAAAAAAATGTTTTACAATGATTAATTTTCTAAATATCACCGGTTTTAACATCATAAAGTGGATTTTTCGCAAATTATCGCCAACAGCGCCAAATTGAACCAAAATTTAAAAAATATTTTTTTGCCAAATTTGTCGTCAAGTTGGCGTCAAACACTTGGCGACCAAAAGCTTGGCGATATACCGCCTATTGGTCCGCGCCAATTCATATCACTTGTCTGCATTGAAATTAACACTGATTTATCCCAAAAAAGGGGGTAAAACACCCCCTTGGGAACATTCGAATGTAACCACAAGAGGAGGTGCACAACTAGACCACTCTCAGAGCCTACATACCAAACGAGAAGCTTCTACGGCATATAGTTTTTGAGTTATGCAACACACATACGAACATACAGACGTCACGAGAAAACTCGTAATTAATTCGGGGGTGGTTGAAAATGATTTTTCGGCTGGTTTTATGTTGGTAGGTACATACGCACGTGCTGACAGGTCGAAAAAACTACTGAACATTCATTCGGGGGTGAGCAAAATCAAAATTTAGACCCAAATTTGAGTGATTTTTTTTTGCGATCACAATACTTCCTTTACTACGTAAAAGGAAGTAAAAATCTATCCCAATGTTGAGCCGCACAATTTTTCCTCTTATTTGACTTTGAGCTGTTTTCATGCCTGATATACTATCAGTCCCGCTTTAACGAATACTGTCGGTTCCTAGAAATATTCGACTAAACAGGGATCTTTAACCCGTAACAGGGGACGTGCAGTCTCAGAGATCGCGCTACTTTCAGATTTTTTAAAAATCGTGTAATAAAGATGCGGTCATGCAATTTCTCGGAGATATTCTTTGAACTTTTATTTGCACGGAAAAAAATATTTTTTTGAGTTTAAATTGAAGCATACCTTTTCCGAGAAAATTTCGCGAGTTCTCTAAGATTTTTCGAGAAAAAGCATATGTTGCGGTAAACATTTAACTATGGATAATAAAAACCATCATGTTGTTCATTAAAGATTTCATTTTCGTTATTTAATACTTACAGAGCATTTTAATACCAGAAAATTGAATATAACATATTACTGAAATTTTTTGACAACACCTTAACCATTATCATATTGAGTCGTATTTTCGGTAATAATTGAGTCCTCATCATCCCTAAAACACTCATGACGAAGTTTTTGCAAACATTCTAAACAATTCTTAACTTTATCTAGAGTATTTTGCATCTCTCTTGCATAACGAGAGTCAGATTAATAAACGCATCTCTACTAACCTAACGTTAGAACTATGCGTCATTACTGCCGAAAATTGTAACGCTGAAGGGGAGGTGCGGTCTCACAGACTGCTACTGAAGAAAACTATTAAATTTCTACCAAATCCACATGCCAAAGGACGTTGATGAGACAGGGTGATGTTCAGGGCCTCAAAACAAGAAGCTACTGGGAATGGTTTAAATACGTGTGCGGTCTGTGAGACCGCACCCACCCTGTTACGGGTTAACATTGCGTCTATGGCATGGGTTCCTGGTTGTTTTATTCGTATAAGTGGGGTATTCGCTTATCTGTTACCCGATTAAGCGTGGACGACAGTGTATCCTTTTTTTAATATCTGGAAACCAAGCAAAAATTTCCTGGTTTTTCTTGATCTGAAATGAAAGGTTCTGTTCTGTACAAATAGAAAAATAACCATTGAATGATTTCTATATATTCCTTAACTGGTTAACAGATCTCAATTGTGCATCAACACGGCAATTGTGTACATGCACAGGTTTTACGCTTTTCACTCCTTTTCTGAAGTCCATAGAAATGTAAGTTTGCCCTTTTAGGTACAAATTTTTTATCAACTCCTGCTATTCAACAGAAGAAAACAAGGGGCCCTTAAAATGTCTGATTATTTTAAAATAAGTCTATGATTACTACTAAATGCTTTAAAATTCAATGTCAACACTCAAATTCATCTGCTTTATTAACATCCTGCCTGACAAAAAGTAACAATTTAAAAATACTGAAAACCTTTTGAATAAACTAATTAATAATTCACTAATTAATACTGCTGAAAGAAAAATTATTTGATGCAAAAATGTTCATTCAATAAGAATCATCATATTTTAGAAATTTTAATATAGCATTCATTGGTTATTGGAAAAGTGAACAAAATTATATTTTGTCAGGGGTTTTTTTCTCCAGGTTTTTCTGAGGTGGAAAAAACGGACGACCCTGAGTGAAAAAAAAATATATACAAAAGAAAAAACTCATTTTTCTCAATGAATATTTAATTTTTCCCTGGCTTAGGGGTGGTTGCTTGCTGCTTTATAAATGGTTACACTACGTACCAGCTGTGATACTAGATTTTAATGTACAAGATTTATTATTTATAGTCAAAAACAATTAACCTTTAAGAACCAGGCGGTACACATGTTGTACCATAAGTCTCGTCTAGTTTAGAGGACGGGTTTAAAACTTTCACTCGAACCCTTTGGAGCCGAAGATTTTCGCAAGGTTTCATACGTCTAGTACGACAGTTAACACCTTCTCTTTTCAATGGAAAAGAAATCTGTGGTTAAACTGTCGTACTACCCGGGTCGAAAAAAAAATTCTATATGAACAGCTTGGATCCAAAAGCTTAACACACACACACAAAACTGAGGGATCTGAAACATTTTTCATGTAAAAAGAATAACAATAAAAGCACTTGAATTTTCTTTGCAATTGTTGCAAATAATTTTTAAAAATATTTGATTGTAAATTAAAGCTATTTTTTTGTTTTGCCAAGTAATAATTTCATTCTGAATTTTTGCAGAGTTTATCAGTCTCTGCCCTGTTTCTAGCAGCAAAGGTTGAAGAACAGCCTAGAAAATTAGAACATGTTATCAAAGTTGCTCATGTATGCCTTCATAAAGATGCCCCACCACTAGATGTTCGAACAGATGTAAGTACCTCTCTGCTTTTTCAGTCTCTGGTCACATTTTTATTTTGAAAATTCTTCTTTGCCCTACCATGTCCAAATCTCTACGATGATATTGGGAGTTTGTGGCAGAGTGAAAATTTTTGAGTTTGCTATCATCTTTTTTATTGCGCTTAATGTATAACGTGAAGTCTCTCCGCTATTGTGGGAAAACTTGTCTGAATTGACTTGCTTACGTTAGTCTTTAAAAAAATTGATGAAATTTATATGGAGTTTCGGTCATATCAATGATTGCTAACTAGATAATGTACAAGATATATTCAATCAATTAAGATACTAAGATTTTGAATGTATTTTAACTCGGTTTATTCTTAAATCTGTAGAAATGGTTTGGTTTTTAAAGAAATGCTGCCTGTTGATGAAAGTTTGCCTACATTTTTCTGTTATATTTTCTGTACTAATTTTTGAATAATAGTTTCTTTTTTTTTCCATTTTTGCCAACATCAAAAGATTTTTTTAAAATAATTTTTCACATGTGCTTTCAGGCAGCACAACGTTTGGTTTTAGTATTTCTTTTGCTTTCTTAATCCAGGATATTCAGACTGAAGATCTCCATGTTGTAATTTTCTTTAGTTTTGAAAGAAATGTTTGTCTGCCACAGTTTGGTGTAGGTGTAATATTTTCTTTTTTATTACATTTCCTTGAGCATTGCTTGAATGTTTCTTCAAAAGGATTTTTTGATTGTGTTTTAAGACTAATTTTTGTTGGCGTAAGATTTCAACCAAGGGAAACGGCAGTAATTAGAGTATGCAGAAACAAAGTAAATCTTGCCGTGTAGTTGCTGGGGGAGGCTGGTCCCCAAAGTTTTACAAATAATTAAAACTTTTTTATGAAGCTGGAAATTTTAAACAAGATCTTATACTCAATCCATGTGCACGGTTGTAATATTTTCACGCATATATTTTCACTTTATTTTGGAAGTTTAAAACTTTGGCTTTCAATTATGATATTTTCAAATATACGAAACCTTAATATATCGTAATATGAAGTTCTTCGGCTTTCTAAAAAAAATTTCCTGTATTTGAAAAATAATGATTTATTCCTGTTGCATGTGTGATTTCTTTGTCACACCCGCAACACTTACAAATCATCATTTTTCAAGTAGAATTTTCTGACTGGTGAAATTAAAATCATGTTATAGTTTTTAAAAAGGATTCCAGAAATTTAATGCTTGCTAGTTACGCCAGTTACAGGATACAGAGTGTGATCCAAATTTTGTAGGACACAGTGGAACTTGTTTACAGCTCTTCTCATTTCGATCTTACTAGGTTATAACCATAGTAAGATAAAAATTAAAGGTATTTGCACACTTAACTCAAAACAGTGTGCATGTATGAAAAATAATCATATATCAGATAGATAAAATTTTTAGTAAAATAATATATTTTACTTTCAACCATGAATCAATGAAAGCAAAATGTGAACTTTTAAAATTATTGCTCTGAAAATTTTGAAGATGACCAATGTCAATTGAGGATTAGCAGATGCACAATTAATATGCTTCAAATGTGTCTGTATAGTAGATATCCAAACATATTTGTCCGTCTGTATTATCTAGCTATGGTTATAACTCTTTCTGACACACGTTTAATGACTTAAGTATCCTCAGAAACACATTTCTATATTTATACAAACCTGTACACAGGTTCTGAAGTATCTGGCTGTGAAATGGCAATGCTAAATCATGAAATATTTGCATTTTAATTATTTAAGGGAACACTGCGGGGGAATATAAGAAGGATTGTCTCTAGAGAAACCTCCTACACCATCCACATGGTGTGATCAGCTTGAGGAAAACCTCAGTAGAGAGGGGTCCGGAGATCCGCAAGAATATCTTAACAGAATACAGACATGGAGGATTTCCTCGAGAGATTCCTTCTGGTTTTCCAGCGCTTATAGAGGGGGCCCTTTAGTTCTAATTAGTTATTCTCAGTTCATATTTGTGTATGTGATCTTTGCTGAAATTGCTGTTGCCGTTTTTTCTTTTAAAAGTAGCCTAAAAAATGAATTTTCATTTATGCAGCAGCAGTTCTCATAGTTATAAAAATTCAATGAATGTGATTAATTAAACCATAAAACATAATAAGGCTAGTAAGGATCCAAAAATTACATAGACCCCAGGACACATGCAATTTACACAACAGTATTACGGGATACGATAAATTAAAAAAAAATTTCGCCCCTTCTCATCTGAAAGGGTAAGTTTGAGAAAATTTGTTAGTAATGTTTTAAAAATTCTACAAAAAAGTAGTTACTCATGCGATGTTCATATAAATCAGCTCAGCATTCTATTTTCTGAATAAAATTTTGGTTAAAACTACAACTTTTAATGTTATATTTGTGAATATGTCAATTACATATTTGTGTGTAGGTGCTGAGGTTTAACTTTATTTTTGTGAAAGTACTGACTTTAAAATCTGATTTTTATAAAAGTACCAAAAAAACGGTAGTAAAATCAGCCTGTATTGGGCCTTGTATTAATTTTTTAAATTTTCATTCTGATCTGAGCTTCTGTAGGCTTTAGTGGTTTATGAAAGAATACAAAATCTTTTCCGCTGAAATTCATCTTTGCAACTCGATACAGTAAAATCTGCAGCATTTGGTACATTAATAATTTGGACTATAAAAGTTTTTAAAAATAGCGTGTTTTTGTATTTTAAAATAAAGATAAGAGTTACAAAATTGCAGAATTCATTCAGATTGTACTATAGAAATTTTTAAATGTATTTTTCTTTTTGGGGGAGGGGGGGCACACCTACTGTACGGACATTTCACAGCCTAATACTGTTGAGTAACCCATACAGTGAAACCTGTGTTAGTGGACCGCTTGCAGTGCAGCACATATGAAAAATTTCTGAAAAGCTAGAGCAGGTGTCTCCAAACATTTTCGCCAGTGGGCCATTTTTGAACGTTTCTAACGCCTTGCGTGCCAATACCCCTCCAGCTCATACACATTATGGTTCAGAACCACAGGCCTGTATTTTTAATAAATGAATTGAAAGGTGTATTAATGAGATTTTCAATTGAATGTTTTGTCATTCCTAGAACTCAGAAACAAATTTGATATTAAATCTTTAGTTTTTATGTGGAATTTTTCCTTTTCTTCATTAATCACTTGGTTTAAAAACTAAAATAATCTAAGTTACTTTAAAATGGATCCTAAATTACCTACCAATCCTGTAACACTAAAGATTCTCCACGTAATAATAGTATTTATTGTTTGTAAAAAAAAATCATTTTGTACGACCTTAGTAAACAGGGACGTCATTTCAAGTTTTTCCTGGGGGGGGGGGGGGCAAAGGGTCCAAATACAATTATGTCGGAAAACATTAAAAACCACGCCCGCTTATATGCAAATACATTGATTCCTCAAAGCCGGGGGTGGGGGGGCAATTGACCCCCCTGCCCCCCTAAATGACGGGCCTGTTAGTAAATCATACTTGCAAACTCTACTTTTGTTAACAGGAGTCTCAAGTTTTTTACAATAGTCTCCCGGTTTCCTGTTTTTTACCATTTTCTCCTGTTTTTATTTGTTAATTTTTTAAATCGTGAAGAAAGTTCAAACTTAAGAATATTTTTTAATCAACCTTCAAAACGTTTTCCTTCTCAATAGATTGTGCCCGTTCTACTGTAGTTCATTTTTTGAAACTTTCTACACATGCACGTCCAACAAAGCACGTGTTGCGCTAAAAATTGCATCTAGGGTTTTAGATTTCAATCCTTTTGCATTTTGTAAATATCTCGATTGCAGTCAAACCTGTTGATCTCGAATTTCACGGTACAGAAGAAAAATTCGCGATACTGAGGTTGTGATAAAATTAACAAAAAAAAAAAAAAGCAGTTGGGACAAAGTCAAATACTTAATACATTGTTTTGTATTGATATTGTTGAATATTTTACTGTACAACATGTTCTGAGTCCACGTTTTACTAATTGTGATGACTATATCGGTAGCGAGTTAATGCATACCTTTAAATGCGAACAGTCTTTGAATAATTGCGTAGAAGATGATATTTGTCTTCAAGTTATGTCATTGATAAAGGTGACTAGGGATGAAATTCAAAAATGAGAGTTGCCAAAATTTGAGTTATAGAGGTTTTTGGGAAAAATCATTCGAGATAAACATGAGAAAAAAACATTAAATTTATGCTGTAAAGGCTGGAATAAGAAGTGGGTAAATCCATTTCACATAGTATTAAGCCTAGAAATCGATATTGATCAGCTTAGTTATAATAATAATTTAGTTTGTTACAAAAATTAGTTTTGGTCAGTACCTGGTCCAGAAATTGCCACTTTCCTTTCCTCACAAGTTATTAAGTATTAGAAATAAAACTACACGTTAATTTCACTTTTTTTTTATGCTTAGAGAATCAAAATAATTATTCCAATCTATAAATTATCGATTTAAAAAAATCAATATTATAATGTTGTTTCCAAATTTGCGGAATAAGAATTTTTTTAGGAGGTCGCAGTAACCTTTCTTCAGGACTGCCCTGATTCTATGAAAAAAAGTAAAAGGAAGTGCACCATGTTTGAATAAAGAATGATAGTAAAATGATTCTTGAAAACCCCGTTTTTTTCGTCAAAAACACAGGTGGGCTGGGCTTTTTCATAAAAAACACGGGTTTTCTGCGCATGCCAGATCTTAGATGCTCCCAAGCCACTTATGTCCTGAGGGGCATGGTTTGGAGACCCCTGAGCTAGAGTATACAGCAGAGCTGCAAAGTTTACTTTTTATACATGTTTTACTGCTCTTAAAGCAAAATTTCATCATATGTTAGTTCATTATAATAATGGTAGATCTTTATTAAAATTTCATTTATATTCACTTAAAACCATTTTATGAAAACATTTTCCTCAACAAATTGGAATCGTAAAAAGAAAAATTTGGTAGTGGGCTTTAGCTCAGCCTAAATTCTTCATGCACCAAATTTGGCCCCTCAAGAGCATTTTAGTGCTTTTTTTTTTTTTTTTTTTCTTTTCAAAATCTGAAAGGTTATCTTATTTGTTCATTTATTTATTATTGATTTTTTTTTGACGTATTTTCTACTATGATTTACATTTTTTTACCCTAGAAAATTTTTTTTTTTTTTTTCTTGACAATAAGAATTAGAGGTATTTCATTGAACACTTATTTAAAATATGTTATCCCTAGTAATATTTACTGGAATGAAGCTGGTTTCATATAAAGTTAAAATGAATTAATTAAAAATAAATATTAGCTTCTCATTAGTTGTATAACTTACTTAAGTTATGTCAGTATCCCCATACAATTTAAAAAATTAGCTGTGTGCTGTTACTTCTTACATAATCAGTATGTCAGCAAAATAGCTTCTTGTTGGATTTTAAGTTATCGCCTACCTAACGTTTTTCAATACAATTAGATAAATTTGCTCTATCTCTAATGTTTGGCTGCTTAGATGTGTATCAAATTACTTTTGAAAACTTCTGAAAAGGTTAAATGTGTCTTTGTAACACAAAAGCTTTTCAATGACCGTTTTTTTTCGTTTGGGGTTACATATCACACTGTGTCCCAAAATGGAAAAGTTTTGAGGTTGGGTGGGGGAAAAATCTAGAATACTCATGAGGTTTTAGATACTCCTCAAGTCTCAAGGGAAGATCACAACTTTCATATTAAACCTGAAACATAAGAGTAAAAATTGAACATTAAAAAGTGTGTGGTTTTGACTTTTCTGTTGATAGAGGTCAATTTTCATGTTCTGTGCTTCCTACGCAAAAGTGTTGCTTCATAAACATTGGTGTATTGCAATCTTGCATTTGGTAATTTGTCAACTGATCAGTAGGGTGGGGGAAAGAGACTTTTTTTTATTTCGATGGTGGGTATTGCGGAAAAGTGCCACTAAGGGAAGCAAAGTGCACATTAAAAATCTGAAATGTTTTGGTCCATTTCTTGATTTGCTGCAATTGCCTTAAAGTTTGGAAAAAATGCCGTTTTTTGTGACATTTTTAGCAAATTATTTTATAAAAAATTTTAACACCCAGCATCTGAAAATGTATAATATGTGACAAACAATGTAGTTATTTATGATAAGTATGGCAAAAACAGCATTTTAATGTTTTGACAAAATTTAATTTAAGACATGGAAAAAAACAGGAAAATGGCAAATCTTCTAGACATTAGTGGAAAAGGAAGGAAATTTTTATGGAAACCTCGAAAAAAAAAATGCATTTTTCCAAACTTCAAGGCAATCGAGGCAGATCAAGAAATTGACCAAAAAATTACAAATTTTTTGTGTGCCAATGGCGCTTTTTCTGCAATAACCATTATCAAAATAAAAAAAGTTCTTTTTCGCCCCACCCTTCTGAGCAGCATACCTTTAATTTTTTTTTAAAATCATTAGATCAAATTTTGGTACGGGTCACATAATAGACCACTGGTTTCCATTTTGCGATGGTCTGAATCCACTTTTAGTAATATTCTTCTAATATTACTAAAAGCGACCCATTCTTTTTTTTTTTTGATGATTTGATTCATTAAAGAGATCAATTAAATTAACCAGAGGCCACTGTAATATTTTTAAAATTTTACCAGTGATTTCAATGGTTTTGAAATCGATCGATACTTAATGCTAGCATGCAAAATTTGTAGTATCATGTACTTACTATGACCAGTTAGACTTTTGGAACAATTGTTCAAGGTTTTCAGAAAATCTAATTAGCAAAATAAAAAATCAAAAGATAGCTGCTTTTTAATAGATTTAAACCTTTTTCTTTTTTTTTATATCTATTCATTTTACCACCTGAAGGCTGTCTGAACAGGACGGAATATCACCAGCTCTTTATTTCTTCTCTCAAGTCAACACGAATTCCCTCAAACAATCTTTAATTCATGTTCTGGTGCTTTTTGGTTTTTGTGACTTATATCATGCTTTCAGAAACTTATTGTAATAAATTGTGCCAGTTTGAAGTGTGCTGTAACATGTTAACTATTTTTCGAATCTTTATACCGGGGATGCATGACTTATATCAAAAGTGGCTGCAGAGCATGTTAGATTGGCCTGTGGCCAATCTTAAAAAAATGAGCAAAAAAAGTTTTTTTCTAATTTTATTGAATATTTATTACTTATCATGCAGTTTTGGTTTCGAAGTCGAGTGCTATCCGATTTCACAGCCGTCTATTATCGACACTTTCGCAAAAATTATATTTGCAAAATTGCTAATTTCAAAAAAAAAAGGTCACAAAACGCACCTTCAAAAAATGAAAGGTGTTGCCACTAGTCTTTGTTATCCGCTATCTCAAAAATTTGCTTTAAATGGATGTTCATGTAAGAATAGGTTTAAGAAATTAAATTTTGTTTTTGTGCACATGATTAAAATACAGTGGGTTTTGTCCTGTTTTTTTCTCCCCCTCTACTGTTCCATATCTTGGCAGTCCATAAAAATAGGTTAAACAGTGATATTCTAACATTATTAAATATCTATATTTATTGTTTGAGGATTTAATAATATTCCGCTGCAAAATTCATATGCCATTCATGATCTGCTGAAGGCATAGATTATTAAATACTCTGGTGAAAAATATTTTGCTTGTTGCAAGAATTCTGATTTAGAGCCTGATTCAGAAATGACTTATGTAATTTCATGTAATGTAAAAACATTTTAAAAGTGTACTGTTTTCAAAAATATAATGACTTGATTCATTTAAATCACGACTTTAAGAAAAACATCACTAAAATGGTGTGTTAGTTTTTGTAGCTGATCAGCAAATGCTGAGGCTTTAACATTTTAATTACAAAAAAGTTTTATTTTGATGTGAAATGCTTTTGCTGCCAATAATATGTTGTTTATTACAAGGTTTTGTTTAACCTGTTGCAATTTTGTCATATTGGCAATTCCACTTCGTCATTCATTTCTTTCTATTCTGATAGGCTCGAAAGCATGTGCTTGTTTCTTCTCTTCAACTTTTGCTAGCAGCATGTAGATTCAATTTTGGAAAATGACATTAAGTTTTATTTATCAAAAATATGTGACAATATTTCTTCATAGGGTTAATTGAGTCATAAGGGGGGTGGTGATGCTGACGCCGAGGAATAGCAGTGGGGTTAAATCGGTTGCATGAGTCCCACATTGTAAGGACTGCTTTTCCTCGCTTGAAGCTTCCAAACAAGTTCCACTGTTCTTCAGAAATTTTGTATTAAGTGCCATTAATTCTGTCTTTCGTTTCTGTTTTATTCTTGGTATTAATTGATCTTTCTTGTTACCACAGGTAAATTGTGCATTTTTCTTGCCCTTTTTATGGACTCGTAATAATTTACCGGGCAATAGCTGGGTAAATCATGCGATAATAATCCGCAATAATCCCAAGATGTCCAGGGTTATATTATTAGAGTTGATTGGTGAGACGGTTACATTGTATGTATGCAAACATTTCTTAAAAATTTTTTACTGTTAAGAAATACTTAAATAAAATGATTTTTTTTGTGTGTAGCTTAAATTTTACCCGAAGAAAAAAGGGTGTAAATATATATATATATTTTTTTTACAATAATTTCATCAATTTTAGCTCTGAGTAATTAAAGTTTTTTTTATCTTTAAAAAGAATGTTTTTTTTTGTTTGTTTCATGGGAGTAACTATAATTTTTTTTTTTTCAGGCCTACTTAGAAAAACAGTTTGAAGTTGTTGCTCACGAAAATGTTCTACTGCAGACCTTAGGTATGATCTTCACCTTTTAGGTCTTTTAGTCGTTGCATCGAAATTTAAAATTTCTATTTTGATGCGAGCCAGTTTTTTAATAGAAAAATCAAATAATGATTTTGTCTCTTGATTAGTTATTTTTTGAGCATTGATTGCGCACTTTTAATGAACAATGATACAAATAAATGATAAAGTGTTGTACAGAAAACTGGTTGCCCTCAAACAGTTTGGGACCAGAAGTTTTGAAAGTTTACTTTTTGAATGATAGTGCTAAATGATTTTTTTTTTTTTTTAAATTCTCTAAAAAGTAGAACTGTATTTGTTAACAAGTAAAAGAGAAAACTTTTACCTGTCAACTTTTACTTGTTTACTTTATTTTGTTGCAATTTTTGTAATTTACAAACATGTGTTTAATGGTGTGAATGTAATATTTATTTATTTTTATTTAGTATTAATATTATTACAGGGTTCGAATTTACTGCTGGTCCACTGGTCCCATACCAGTAAAACTTGCCTCGGACCACCATAAAAAATAATCAGTTGTCTATCAGACCACCAATTTTTTTAACAATCCAAAACATTTTGTTAGTTATTTAGCATAAAATTTAATGCAGACCAGGGATGTTGTCTATTCACCAGTATATATTCATGTTCAATGGTCTGAAAGACCAGTAAAATTTTTTAATGATTGACCCTGTATTATTTGTGAGTTCTTAACTAACTAAAGGCTAGTTAAGCTCTAAATCCCTTTAAAAAACTGCATTTTAGACAGTCACCAATAATCCTTTGCACTTCTGTTCTCAAAGATTATATCTTTTTTACATTGCAGTCTTTAACTTTTAAATCAAATATTAGTTTTATGCCAAAAATTGCTCTTTTTACTTCAAAAATATTAATTTTGATTCGTCAATTTGCATCAGAATTGAATGGGTTTCCGTATGTAATTCCATTTTCAACTCCTACTGATTTGCCAACCTCTGTAATTGATCATGAATTTTGTGCCTAAGTAATGAAAAATAAGTTTGTTAGACATTAACTAAATTTGGTGACTTGGTACAAATTCATAACCCTATCACCAATGACTAAAACAATTTTTCACTTCGCTGTTATGTGATTGGAAGGTCAGGAAATGATCGTGTGCTACTGATGAATTTAAATTAAAGAGTATGAATCTTTCAGGTTTTGTTCTAGCCATAGAACATCCCCACACTTACGTAGTCAAAGTGTGCCAACTTGTAAAAGGTGAGTTGAATTTATGTGGAAAAATTTTGTATGGAAATTTGTTGTTGCATATGTTAGAATTTCATTGCATGGCATTTATCTGGAACTGTTTAACTAAATTCTTTTTTAGGTTATTGATATTTGGGCATATAAGATGCCTACTGGCATTTCAGGGCAGTTCCATTTCTGAAAGTTCCAAAACAGGTGTACAATTTTTCAGTTTTTCTTTCTCCCGTTTGGTTTAGCTCACCGACAATATTTCCTTGTGCAATCTTTTTGCATCCTTAACGTGAGTTGAAATTTTCGCCTTTAAAGTATGGATGCTCTGATTCATCGGCCACTTTGCGCATTATTTAGAATCGGCCTAATTTTGTCGATTAATCGGCGGAAAAATATTCATTAAACGTTATTTTTAAAGTATATCTTAACCAAGAAATTATGATGAATAATTTTATTAACAATAAATGAGTAATTTTCTGATATCTATACTATAACAAGTGATATGAAAGTGTGCAGAGCAAATACAGCAAATAGTTCATACAGTGCTTACACTGAATAGACTATTAAAAGATAAGGAACTGTCAGGAACAGCTGATTAAGCTGTCCTGACAGCTGATATTCCTATGGCACTATTAGGAATCATTAAACTCCTTAACTTTTCAATTTTAACTCGAAAACACGAACATTTCATTTTGCTTATAATCAGCAAAGTTTTCCTGACAAGGTATGTTTTAAATGAAATTACTTAAAGTATTCCTTGAACAAACAACTATAATAAATAAATTTATTAACAAGAAATAAATAATTTACTGCAAATATGTGTAGTGCAAAAATATATTGAGTAAAAACAAAATAAATAGTTGAAAGAATGAACTGTAAAAAAATAATTCAGCAGGTGGGTCTTTGAACAAATAATGTTATTATTTGTGAAGAAAAATAAAAATTATTTTAGAAAGTGAAATTTTTCTTAACTAAAATGCATATTTTCCAAAATATAATAAATGTTCTTATAGGGTTCTTTTTTAATATAATATAATATAATTTTCTCTCCTTCTTTCAGCAAGCAAAGACCTTGCACAGACTTCTTACTTCATGGCCACTACTAGGTATGCTGATTTTTCTCCCCTCCATTACTTATCAACATCATCTTTATACTACAGTTTAAAATGATTTTATTGTGGGGAAATGGGAGTAAAAGTTAAGATTCAGAAATTTTTTAAGTGGCCAGTGGCCACTAGTGCCGCCAAAGTCTTGAAGCACAAAATGGGTGGGAGTCTAGTTTCATAAAAAAAAAAAAAAAAAAAAGAACTTTACATGTTCTGAAAAAAAATTATTTAATGTGCCTGTTCATTTTCATGAACATTGATTTTGGAGAAAATAAGTAAAAATAGATTTAATAAGTTTTTAAAAAAATGCATTAGTAAGATAAATAAATGAAAAAAATGCAATACTACATTTTAGATGAAATAATTTTAGTTTATATAGTCACAGTCTGCAAAGCAAAGAGGATATCATAAAATTTTGCTGATGAAGTTTCACATTTTTCAGAAAAATAATTAAAGAAATAAAACCCTAATTGCTGGTACATTTCAGGTGTTTTTGATAGTTTGTATTGTGATAAACATCCAATTCTGTTTTTGGAAACTTACGCAGCCAAGAGTCTTGTCTAAATCCAGCTTGCAAATGACCAAACATGGCGACTATGAAATTTTATTTTTAAGTTAGTTGCATAAAAGCAAATAAAAATCCTTAAAAAACCAAAATAGTAAGTTTTTAGCACATTATCCTCTAAAACAATGTGGGTAAGATAATGTTCTGATAATAAAATTTGAAAGATAAAATTTCACATTTTTCAAAAAAATAATTAAGCATTATCGAAAACAAACAAAAGGAACATATTTTTGTAGTTTTTTTTTACATTGCAATAAATATTAGATTATTCGATTCCAATTTTGAAAACTGAAGCCACGCAAGAGTCTTATCTAATTTCATCTTTTGAAGGGCCAAATACGGCGACTATGCCAAAATAAATTTTTGAGTGCATCGCATATTTTTTTAATAAAAATCCTCATGAAGCTAGGATTTAGTTAAAATGTTATAGTTTTTAGCACATGGTTTTCACATAGTTTTCAAAGCAATGAGGATAGTTATATTTAAAAAAAGCATTTCTTGATAAAGTTATTTAAAATAATTGAAAAAATTATAATAAACTACTTAGTCTCTTTTGCATTGTTTTGTAAATTATGATAATGATATTAAAATCTTTTTGAAACTGGCTTTTGTAATGTTTTGTAAAAACTGATCTATTAATTATTTGTACTAAAAGGGGGGAAATAAGGGGGGTATTTGATATTTTTTTTTTTCTAATAAGTATGGCATAGCTCAGAATACAGATCAAACAGCCCAAGGCTGCAAAAAATATTCCAAGCTGAAAATTTCACCAAAACATACATTTTGCCCAAAATGTCTCCAAACTGTAGTTGCATCATATACAAGGGGTTATTTGCGTGAGAAAACAATATTCAGCAAAAATGTGTGTCATATGCCTAATTAATGCTAATTATTCAATTGCTTACATGAAAAGACAATGAAAATTACGCAAGGCACAGCTGGTTTAAAAAGAAAAAAGAATTGGAAACCCAGTGAGGTGTCCCTACATGAATTTTTTTTTTTTCTCAAACAAGGGGGGGGGGGGTTAAAATTTCCCTAAATCTCAGACATTTTGCCTGAAATTAGCTTGGGCATTCGGACATGTTTTGCACTCCTGGTTAAACTACCGGACTGTCAAATGCTTCAAGTGTGTATTTGGTATGGAATTAAGTAATATATTTTAAAATATATTATGTATTTTTGAATGGCTTTTTGACAGAGGGTTTTCATGCATAGATTTGTTTGTTTGCAGTTTACATATGACGACCATGTGTCTACAATACAAGCCAACTATAGTAGCTTGTGTTTGCATCCACCTGGCTTGTAAATGGTCTAGTTGGAAAGTAAGTATTTTCTCGCATGCTGTGTGAAGTTTCTTGGGGGAAAAATACTTATAACACTATTTGTCTTCAAAATCTTGCATGGTTTATTTGGTTTTTGGTTAGGAATTTTTATTCATTTGGTACTTTAAAAGGTTTTTTTTCTGTGTTTTATCTCTTAAAATATCACTGGGTAATTTTAATGTCAACAAAAGAAAGAAAGAAAAAAAGAATTTGATCCCAAGATGTTCGGACTGTCCCATTCTAAGCCTTTTTCTATGAAAGTCAACTTTTGAATATTTTTTTTCTTATGTCAAAAATGGTGGGAAGTTCTTAGTTCAAAAGAATTGAAACATATAAATCTGATTAAATAACATTATAAACAAAAGATACTGTTTCCTATTGTATTTGATGTGGATAGACTTTTAAAAACTGTATTAGATTTTCCCCACTATTCGATTATTTTAATTGGAATTGTCTTAAAATTATTTCCCATCTCAATCAAAAGACCCGTCTAAATGTGAAACTCAATTTTGGGGTAAAAAGAAATGTTTGGTTTTTTTCCTCCATTTATTCCCATATTACTTTTTCAGCTTTTTTGTTCTTTAAATGTTTTTTAATTCAAGAAGTTTAGACAGAATATGAACGTCTCTTCCTCTCTAAATTATTGTAAAGAATGTAAGTTAAAAACATTCTATTTTGTAGCATTCAGTTTTAAACATGTTATTTTATTAATGTGAAAGTAAAATTTAGTTATTCCATGTGACTCAATTTTTAACTTCAAATACAAAATGCAAATGGTAAGCTTGTTAAAAATCCTTCAATTAAAATGGTGTGTAAGGTTGTTCTTCAGATTTGTTTTAAAAGTATTAAAAAAACAGGATAAAAAAAGTAGTAAAGTATAAGCCGCGCTTTCTTTCATTAGTTATATGATTTGAATTGAAACATTTTAATGAAATAATAAAAATTTGTTTTACAAGACAAATGGAGCTTGCTTTCTATTGCACAAATCAAAATATATGCTGTCAAAACATTTATTTACATACTCCTAAATTTCTTTTGTAATAACCTATTAACTCCTTTGATTTCTTCTTTTTTGCAGATTGAGCCTTGTTCTGAAGGCAAAGAGTGGTATTACTATGTCGATAAATCCGTAACGTTGGAACTACTTGAAAGTGAGTACACATTTTTTCTGATTATATATTTGAGTGTATTTTGAAAGAAAACTTTTTCTTTCTGTACTCCATGTTATGCCAGTTCATATATTTTATTAATTGCAAGAGAAAACTTTCTGTGCCTAAAATTACTTAATCACTTATCTCCTAAATACTGTCGAGTTTAAGTAATAAACACTAAGTAATAGCCATAACATTATTGTATTCTTCCCCACGGACCTTGATAATCCTTCAAAAGTCCTTGAATATAATTTTTCTAACTTGGGACCTCGGGAAAAGTACTCGATTTCGCCATAAGTCCTTAAAAAATCTTGAAAGTATTTGATTTTTCTAATGGGTCCTTGAAAAGTTCTTGAATTTTATTTTGTTAACTAGGGGCCTCATTTTAACGGTACTTATAAACCTTATTATTACAGTGGTGCAAGTGCTGCGCCAATTGCGCCACGCTGCGCCAAAAAAAGAATCTTGCGCCATCCTGCTCCCAAACGCACTTTTTGATTGAAATTTGATGTCCCAGACCAGTTTAAGGATGGGGCATCGGTCTAAATAATTATATTTGCAGAGTGTTCGCTTTTTCCATCCAAGTATGGATACAGACTAGTTCTTCAAACAAAACTATATTTATTGTCAACAACACTAAAAACAGATAAAAACAAGATTAACTGACCACCAGTATCTCGGCATTCCTACACAGCCTCAACTTCAAATATAGCTACCACCTAATAATATTAATCTACGTGCCTATAACGCTCAAAATGGCAAGGCATACTATTACATATCATACGTAGAAGTGGGGAGCTAGAAGGAAGATACATCGTAGGTGTGAGCCGAACCGGCGAAAACCTAAGTAGCTACTCGCTACTAAAAAGAAACAGACAACCAAGGTTGTAAGTAAGTAAGTCAAGTCAAGTGCAGTCTCCCAGTAAAGCTCACGCTTATATACTAAAGTAATTTGCATAACGATGCACAAGTGATGCCCCGCCCATACACGTGCCGAAGGCAGCAGCCAATCACGACGAGGCACGTTTCTCATTTGCATATCGGCACGCCGTCTAGCGGGCAAAAGCAGCCAATCTAGTTAAATGCATCTGAGCATCGATTAGATGGAGGAAAAGCAATGAAGGGGTAAGTAAGAAGGTGACAGTAGCGCTAATTCTATCATTGCCCCCCACTTAGCACTTCATTAAATTTTAACAAGAAAAAACATGTTCTAATACGAAATAGTTTAAACTCAACATACCTAATATATTTTTTTAAAAATTTTACCGGTATGTGGTCTTACAAACAATTAAACATATAAATAATATCCTTTTAACAATATCAACAGGAACAATCTTGATAAAAACATCCTTCTAAATGGAACATCTGAAACAGGAACGGGAACTATTATAACTATCAATTTCAGAGTCTTAACAAGTCCTCAACTGAAATTATATCCAAAAAGTCCAGACGTTCTTGATACAACAGTCCTTTGAAGAGTCCAATCAAGAATAACATCAACAATTAATCTGTGACAAAAAAAAAAAACAAACAAAGTAATCTGTTCTAAAATCAGCATATGAAACTTAACAAGTGTATAGTCACGGTGAATTTTTCATTTTGAGAAACTTTTGTAAAAATAAGCTCTATTACAATTTTTACATCTCAAGTTTCCAGAAAAACATTTAGCACCTTAAAAAAACATGACTATATGCACTTTTACAGATTCTATTCATTTCAAAGAAAATTATTCTAATACGGACAGATACACTGCCAAAAGATTTTCACAAAAAATTCTTCATAATTGAAGTCTTATATCCAGAAAAATTTCAATCCCCCCCCCCCCATTCTAAATATTAAAGATTCCCTAACACATGAAAAAATTCTTATTACAAAAAATTTGATATATGTTTCATTATATCTTAAGTTATTCAAAAATGCATTCATTAAATCTTAATAACTCAGTTCGGGATAGGGGTTTTGTAAAGATGTCAGCACGGTTGTCTTTACTTCTAGTAAATTTAATTTCAAAAACATTCTTAAATACTAAATCTCTTACAAAAAACAATTTAACATCAATATGTTTTGACCTGTGATTTTCTATAGGTGACTTAACAAAATCAATAGCTGCTTGATTATCAACATGCATAATAGACTTAGCTTTAGTTTTACCAGTAACATTTAATTCAAAATATTCGTCTAATATTCGATCAAACCAAAGGATTTCCTTCGCGGCTTCAGTCAAGGCCACAAACTCTGCCTCCATTGTTGAAAGGCTGACCATTCTTTCTTTGAAAGTACGCCTTCAACAGGAGCATTGTCTAATAGGACCAACTGTCCGCCAAGCGAAGTACAATCATCCCTATTGGATGCGAAATCAGCATCAGAATAAACAATTATTTGAATCTTGTCACATTTTAAATTAAGCTTAAGGTTTCTAGTATTTGAGATATAGCCCAACCATTTTAAACAAACCATGCCAGTGCAACATGCCAGGGTTACTTTGAAACTGGCTGAAAATATTCACTGCATAACACATATCTGGTCTTGTACGATTAGCTATGAAAGATAAACAACCTAATAGATTTCTATATGGAATTTTACTCATTTCCCTAACTTCAGAATCAGTTTTAGGACAATCATTTGTAGAATATATTACACCTTTACAGATAGGTAATGAAGAAACCAGCACAGAAAGTTTTGTAACCAGCACAGATTTAAGGCATTAAAAGCAGAGAGACAAACAAATTAAAAGTGAAGCAGTATACGATAGTTACACAATAAGCTTAATCCAATCAAGAGTCATCAGATTCTTTATTAAATTTAGCAAACCAACGACTAAAGTCAGCTGTTAAGAACAATGTCTTGTCTGAAATCGAGTTGCAAAATGGATGTTAGAAGATGCAGAGAAGTTATAAGAAAGAGAAAGAACAGTAGAACAAAAATAAACTAAGTTAAACTTTTAAATTAAGGTTTTTCAATTTTTACGAAATTCTAATTTTGCACGATAAAACATAAAAAAACTTTAGTTTACTTTTCAAGTGCAAAGGTAGTTCCTCAATTTTAAGTTAAAGCGCATTGTTAACCAAAGGAAATCCAAAATGTTATTGATAATTATGCAACTGAAAAACCAAAGCATGTCTAAATTTTTCATATTGTCGTGGAAGCTTTAAACCAAACGTTTGCATTTCATATTTGACCACTACGAATGCGCTCCTAGGTTATTCATAGATTAGATTCTTTTTTGAAAAATGAAAAAGGATTGGTAGTATAAATGTAATTGTAAAAAAGTCGATGAGTTTCTCGTTTCGATTTGACTTTAAATGAATGTTCCAATTTCTATATCTTTGTCTCTGAAATTTGAGTTAAGTACAGTGAAATATTTTGCTGTTCACCTATAGAAACCACATCTAGAATTTTTAATAATAGATAATCAGTGCTTAGTTAAAATGAAAATATATTTCTGTACCTTAATGCTAAAACAACCAATGTCAAAATTTGTCAAATTGAGATATTCAGGTTCAAAGATTTGAGTCTCCAGATTAATGTGTTAGATTTGGTGTCTTAGTTTCGCTCCACTGCTAAGGCGGTTTGTTTTAAAACATTGGTTGTTGTATATGACAGAGGATACCTTTCTGTCCCCATTAGGATAAAAAACTAAAAACATTAAATTTTTGACATTGGTTGTTCTTACATTAAGGTACAGAATTAAATTATTATACATGTATGTGTTTATCAGAGTCACATAGTATCTAATTCAAACCTGCTCCTAAACACAATTCTGCTGCTCCCAAATGGTATTTTCCCTGCTCCTGAAGATGCTCCTAAACCACATTTGGTCACTTGCACCCCTGTTATTATTAAAGTTCAGTTCAGAAAACATTTGTAGAAACAATGAAGCGGTCAATATTATGGAAGGATTTTTTTCCTGCGAAAGGAAGGGAGCTAATTTGGACTTGTAGTTATTTTCATAATTTATGGCAATAAAAAATGGAATTATATTTCCAACCATAATTTTCTTGCCAAATGAAGGATTGGTTGTTCAGTATGTATTACTTGTGGGGAAAATGGGTTGAAATGAATGTTTAACCACTAACTCCCCACTTCCTTTGTTTTCAGCACTCACTCAGGAATTCATAGCAATCTTAGAGACAAGTCCTCACAAATTCCGGCGGAGATTCATGGCTGCTCAAAAGGTTGGTTGAATCGAACTAACGCAATATCATCAGATTTTCAGTCATTGCTGTTATACTCCTGAAACATTTTTAGATTGGCTTTTGTAGGTGTCTAAATGTATTTATGAAGGTTACAGGGCTTGTAATTTAAATATTCCTGATAATAAATATATGTCTAAACATATTTTTTTACAATTATTTCTCGATTTAATTTTCTTAAGTAGTAGTAGCATTTTCTTAACTGCTGACGTAGTTATCTAAATCTTTTCCCATCATATGTTTCTAGTGTGTCAAAGTTTCTTTAAAAAAAATAAATAATAAGTAAATAAATAAACAAAAATTTTGTAAGAAATAAAGAATTAATCTTTGTTTAAACATCAAATGGTTCCCCCCACCCCACCCTCTAAACTTAAACCAGTTTTAAGCCTTAAATCGTTTTTAAATGTTTGATGTGCTCTTAAAAGAGTGTAAAGGGCATATAGAGATCACATTTGAAATTATTTTATGTTTTTTATTAAAAGTTTTCAAATTTTGAAACATATTTGTAATTTTTTTTTAATACAGTTAATTCTTGACTGCTCGTAATGACACACCCTAATGAAAACACCTAATTTCAAGTGCACAAATTTTCCAAATTATTTACAGTGTGAATGTTTCATTTAATATTTCATGTTCTAAATAGAGTAAAACTACAAGGAGGTTAAGAACCAAAATCATGTCTGTGCTTCAGAATGTATGTAAGAAAGTTAACAAAAATCGTGTTTAAAGCATTACATTGAAATCCACTCTAACAGCTATGGAGAAAATAGAGGAAATGGTTTTCAGCTCTCTGACATTTTTAAATGAGACAAAATTTGTGGGAGCTTAAGTAAAATCAATAAGGCAACATCATAATAAAAACATTTCCATTCTGTAGATCATGTTTGAAGAAAGAAATCAGAAATTCAAGCCAGTGTTGAAAAAAATATATTAATTACTGTCTTAAAGGCAAAACAAGCTCTTAATTTTCGCATTAAAAAAATTCAAAGCACTACAGAATACAGTGAAAACTATTGTTCTTGCGAAAATTGTTTCTTTAGTTGGCAGATGGTTCGAATTAGTCAAAAATATTGTTAATTACCAACTTTAAATGCTCTGCTCGGCCATATGATTTTTCAGTGTTTTTACTGAATTCAGTAATTTTTGTGCTTGTGAAATACTGAATGAAAAAAGGGGGGGGGCAATATAAACTAAATCCAATATCTACCAGTTAATTTCATGCATTGAATTGAAAAAGGTGGCTATATAGACAACAATCCATAAATGAAGGTACAGGTGTAATGCAATATGCTAATAACACTGTTTGTTCGCACAGCCATGCAGTTTCAGGGGTTTTCATCTTGTATTAGGCCCGTCATTTCGGGGTTCAGGGAGGGGGTCTATTGCCCCCCCCCCCCCCCCCCCCCCGAATTTGGGAAATTGATATTTTCATGTAAGTAGGCGTGGTCCCCCCCCCCCTTTTTTTGTCGAATTTACATTGTGAATACACCCTCCCCCACCCCCTGGAAAAATTCGAAATGACGGTCCTGTCTTGTATTAAATGCCTGAGTGCTATAAAAGCAAGTAACTTAATATATTTTGACGGAACCTTAACATTCCTTAAATTGATTGCAATAACTTTGAAATTAATGTATCTTTCTTTCAGGAGGCGGCAAACTGCGTCGCCAAGAACGCCTCCGACGACTCCAACGGTCCAACCAAGCACCACTTCGAGAACAAGATCGGCGTGGCGAAAAAGGACACATCCCCGGGGCCCTCCTGTCTCTCGTTCAGCCTCTGTCCTGACATAGAGGACAAGGTGCAAGTCAAGCGCGAAGCCGCTGAGAGACCCCCCTCTCCCCCACCAGCGAAAAAAATAAAGACAGAATCGCATTCCATATCGTTAGAGTCTTACCGGGAAAAGAGGGAAAAGGAGAGGCTTGAGCTCAAGAACTCCGAAGCAATCTCCTCCAGACCCGAGAGCAAGCCGACGCCCTCGGAGGTGCTCTCCGACTCTCTGGGCGAATCTCCGGAGTCGCCGGATTTCGAGAAAGAACTTATGTCCCTTCCGGATTCGACTCTGCAAGTCAACCATCAGCCGCTTTCCAATGCCACTCACCACAGAGAGGAGCACTCCTCGAAAAACCAAATCAGCGATCCGGTAGTGGTGCTGGAGAGAGTCAGGGTGAAGGCGGAACCAAAGGACATGGACTCGGTCGTTCCTCGTGGTTCCCACGAGGATAAGGCGGAACACAGGATTCCGCGGATTGTGGAGGACTGCATCCAGAAGAGTTCTGCAGATGTCCTGCACACGAACAAGCACCACAAGCATCAGAAGCACAAAATGAACTCTCTCACGAACAGCAACGGCGCTGACTTGCCCAGTCCCGCGGGCGACTCGAATGCCAACGGGTCCAAGGACGTCCTCGATTCCATCGAGAAGAAAATCCAACCTCGCGAGAACGACGTCACAGTGACGACGGTCCCCAAGCACGAGCGACGGGAAAAGCACAAGAGCAAGCACTCTGGTCGCTCCTCGAAGGACAAGACAATGACCAACAACCACTCCGAGCCCATCAAGGTGAAGATCCGCAAGGACCACATCATCCACCTGCCGGAGAACAGCAACGGGCCCCCCGGCAGGCCGGTGGAGGCCCCCAGCAAGGCGACGCCCCCCGAGAGCCAGCGGGCCCTCGGGATCAAGATTGAGGGCCAGAAGGCCCTCGGGATCAAGATTAAGCTGAAGCCGCCCCCCGTCCCACCCTCTGAACCCCCCAAGGCCCCCAACAAGGCGCTGAAGATCGTCATCACCAAAGACAAGGGCTCCTACAGCACCTCGCACAGGAACGAGCGGGAGTCCCGGAAGAGGGCCCACAGCCCCGCGAGGGACGCTTCGTCCCACGACGCCAAGCACTCCAGGGACAAAGGACGGCACTCCGACGCCAGGCGGCACCACCACCACTTGCCGCCGCCCCCTGAGCCCCCCACCTTCAGCAACTCTCTCTACTCCCGTGGGGGCTACGTGGACCAGCAGGCCTACTACCCGCAGTACTATCCCCCCAATGCCTACGAGCAATATCAGGTGTCACTGGTGCCTCCTCCCCCGCCCCCACTGGGGGGCGAGAACCCGCCCCTGCCACCTCCCCTCCCGCCTCCGCCGCCCCCTCCCCAATAGGGGGCACCATACCCCTACTCCTTAGGATGCCAATAAACTGATCTTGAAGTAACCAGAGTCAACGAGAGGAGGCCATTGCTTATTCGTTTCGAAATTTCGCCACGGCGTGCGTGCCGATACGAGATGTACATGTGGTAACCTTTGATGCTCAAATGTGTTGATTATATTTCAGATTTTACGATGGAAAATATAGTGATATCATGCCACTGGCGTACTTGAAGTGGTACTTAAGTCTTGTATTGTTGTATGTGTTTCTGCCTAAGCTCTTATTTTCTCTACTTGTGCGTCGTACGAATAATATATGTAATGAATTTAGTAAATACTCTCTTTTGTTTGGTAATTCAAATGACCTTTTGAAGCTATATATATATATATATTTAATTTGAATCAACATTCCCTACTCCTCGCACGTATATGGGGGGGAACTGTTTCACTTTACTTCGCTCAAAATGAGTTCCCCCACGCTTCTCATTTGTGCGAACACGATGCCATCGATGTGCAATACTGAAGTAATTTTGAATTGGATTATTTATTTATTTTGTTTGAACTTTGGAATGTTTAAACCTTTTGAGCTCATGATAGTATTCGTAAAAGACAACTCTAACGCCTTTGGGACAAATGCATATTTGGAGAAAGAAGTTTAACTACAAAACTCAAAACCGTTCTAACACAAACGCTTCTCCCGCTCGAGCTCAAAAGGCTAAAACACTGCTTGTTGGAATTTTCTTCTGTAACTTTTTGCTTAAAATTTGGTTGTTACGTTGTTACTGACTGGAATTGTCATTACCTAAACCAAGAATGGTCACTATACGCTTTTTTCCCTTAAAAATTAAAAATTAAAATTAATTTAAGAAAAAAGGGAAATTGCCCTTTAAGATAGAGCATGTCCAATGATCAAATACATTAAAATTTGGAAATTCAATGTTTATTTTTTTAAATGTAACAACATAGAGTTTCAAAATAGTTTTCCATGAATTAATCCATTAATTAAACAAAGTGTATAGTTGTGACTCAAAGAATGGTTTTATTTCTTGTTTAAAAATGTCGTCTTACTCATCCCTCTTAATTGTGTGGTTAACATAGAAAACAAAAATCCATGTCTTGTTCTTTCAGTTTCTTTTGCTGCAGTTTGAGAAATGTCATACTAGCCAAATTATTCTTTGAAAATAACTTTGATTTTTTTCTTTTTTTTTTAATTTTTTCTGGAGTTAAGACTGAATCCCAAAATTTGGATGCTCAAGTAATTGGTATATTGAATTAAGTCCTAAGTTGTTTTTCTGAAAAAAATTAATAATGAAATGGTTTATAATGAAACAAAAATTCTATAAAATCTATCTTCAAAGTATCAAACTACTAAGATACTTTCTCGGAGATTAATTACATGCATTTTATAATGAAGCTCCCCCTCCCTTAGTTTTATGGCTTAAGTGTATATTTACGGGTATTTCTCTTAGTTTGATACTGTGCACCTTGCATGAAACTCAGCCTGTTTATGAGTAATTTCTGTATATATGTGAGTGCACTTGATCAAAAAAGTCTCATTTTACCAAAAACTGTAGTGAGTTAATGTTTATGTATAAAATGTAAAAAGTTTGTCTCCGGCAATAACAAATTTTGTTATAAATACTCAATATTCTTTTGTAGTTTCTCAATGCATTTTCATTTATTTTTGCATAAGCATGATAACTTATGCAATACGTAAACTTAGTACCGCTTTCTCTTTTGAAATTGTAAAGTTAATTGTTATTTTAAGGTTTTCCTAACATTGGGAATATGTTGCTAAAAACCAGTCCTTTGTTATTTCCTAATCACTAAATATTTTGCATGAATTTTCTTTTATTGGATAGCATTCTAGGTTTTTGCAATTAATAAATTTTTAGTGATTAAATTTTGAAATGTGCTTCAAAAAAAAAAAAAAAAAGCTGTCAAAATTGTTTACATTCCAACTATTTCTTAGCAGCTCTATTTAAGAAAAAGAAAAAGCTTTCACTGGTAATTGTTGCTAGTGATGACAAGTATTTGCATTTAATTGATCTCGAGTTTGTTCGCTGTGAATATAGTATTTTGGAAGCATTCTTCCAAAATTTTTGAATGAAAGTGACTTAGGTGGTGCTATTAATTCCAGTACTCATTATTTTTCTTCAAAGTTGAATTCTATTGACTATTAGTTTCATGTCCAGTTTTAAGCCGTAAATTTGTTCCTTCATAATTTTAGTGATAGAGCTTAACAAAATTTCACGTTCTGTTCACTCCCACAATTTTCTTGTCAAGTCGAATGAAATTGTAGAATGAGAAAAATGTTTTGTATAAGTGTATACTGTCGTCCCCGCTTAATCGGGTAACGGATAAACGAATACCCCTCTTATACAAATAAAATATCTCGGAACCCATAAACGTAATGTTAAATATCCCCGCTTAATCGAATACCCCGTTTAATCGAATAATATTTCTTGGAACCGACAGTATTCGTTTAAGCAGGGCCGACAGGTATATATATATATATATATATATATATATATATATATATATATACAGTAGAGAACCAATTATACGGGATGTTTGGGACCACAGCTATCCCGGATAACTGAATTTCCCGGTTTTCTGGAACGCTACGAAGCGATATTTGTCAATTGTTTATAAAACCAAAGTTACTATAACAAATAGTAATGCATCTTAAAATCTGAAGGGAAAACGATTCAGAAGTGCTTACAGATATAACAATATTAAAAATTTCTGAGCTATATGCCACTTATATGGTATTTTGGGAGAAACCGTTCATATTCATTTAGGTATTTCAAAAGAAAAAAAAAAAAAGCTCTTCATTTTTTAGAAATTGCCGAAAATGCGTATTTTAAAAAGTTTCGGAAAAATTGACAAAATGTTGCCGGTTTTCTGGTTTCCCGGTATTTTGGTTCCCGTATAAAAGGTTCTGTACTGTATATATATATATATATGGGTGTGTAAAATCAATTGCTTTCGGAAGAGTTGCCCTTTTGCTGCATTCTGATTTTGAGGCCATTGTAAACATCAAGGGAGATTAAAAATCAAAATTAACTGCGGTTCATTCTGCGGAAATTGCCTCGGAAACTTGCATTGTTCGCCAAACATAGGAATAAAGTATAAGAGCGGTACAGCACCACATCTTGGGATTAGAAGTTTTGCACTTTCTATAGTTTTTGGTATTATAAGAATCATTTTTATGTAATGTATAACTTAGTATTTGCTACACATGGATGATACTTAGAATATCTCTCTCTCTGTCAATGTGTTTGATCATAAAAATAATTTAAAAATAGTTTTTAAGCACAAATGATGTTCATTATTCAGACTTGAAAATTCCAAAATACTACTGATGTACTAAAGTTTGATAGATTCAACTGAGCAAGACAATCATATAATGCTGGGAGTGCATTAGTTATTATAGCATTACTCTTTCCATACTTGAGAAAAAAAGGTTTTTTTGATTTAAAACTTGTGACTGAAATTGATGTAAGTTTTTTGTAATTTATGTACTCATTTTGCCTACCAAAATCTTTTTTTTTTCTGGAAAGAAGTGGTTAGTGTAAGAGTTTTTAATGTAAATAAGTACAATCTATTGTATTATAGAAGTTATTGGGTAATATCCCTTTGGTTTCATCCCAATTTTTATTTGAAGTGTTCCTGTATCCCTTGATGTGGCACTTTAATGGACATCATTAAATTAAAATTCACCGATGCTGTGGCCACTCCTTATTCCATGTGCAGCAGTGTGCATGATTACTTCCATGTTACCTCAAAAATCTTTCAGAAAATTGTTTTGTGTATTCAGCATTTCCTGAAATTGTTTTGTATTTATTGAAATTATCTCGTTTCGACATATCCGCAAGATGTTTTGTTGAATTTTATGGCAAATCAGAAAAATTGTATATGTCTTGTATAGTATTTGTTTTGTGTTGAAACCGTTGTACAAATCTTTGTTTTCGATCTATTTTTGTAATGAATTTTCCACTTGTCGAAAAAGTTGCCATGTGTGTATCCTTGTCTCTGTATGCTCAGAAATTTGAAGCGTCAGAAATTTTTTCCTTTGATCGTTCAGTGCCTATTTATTGTTGCGACGACTCGTGGCGTCGAAAGGAAGTATCGAGACCGGCCAAGAAATGTCGTCCGTTTCTTCCTATGTCCGTGCTTGACTCTGGTTCTTCTCGACTTACAATTAGTGTACATTATAGACTATCTGCCATTTGCTGGAATGTGTTCCGTTTTTCACTGACGCCTGGTGCTGCCTATGCCACTTTGAATCAAGCTCCTCACTCTTAGTCGAAACTAAACTGCGTTTTTAAATTTTTATTTGCGTCCCTCTCGGAAAATCTGGGTTTGCACGCTACATGAAAACTACAGGGAATTCAAAAATCAGCAGAAGTACAGGAAATTTTGAAAATTCCCTTACAAACCTGGAAAGGGCAGGGAATTTTATTTTATTTTTATTGAAGCTGCAAAAATAAATGCCTAATTATATATTTTCAGAAAATATAGTAATAATAAAGAAAAATTAATAAAATTAGAATAAAAAACAGTTTAATTCTGTGAAGGTTTTTTTTTCTTTTTGAGTAAATATTAAAATGTTTGTTTCTTTCATGAGGACAAAAATTATTTAATATTTTAATTAACATAACTTGAATTGTATGCTATTGGATAAAATGAATCGTCAATATTTAATGTTCTGATTAACTTATGCATTTTTTATCTTGTTAGTAATGAATGATTAAGACTAGACTTTTTTATAATAAACCATCAGGGTAATTGTAATGTTATTATGCAAATACCAGTGTTTGCTTGTTAGTAGCACCACAATTCATGCTTGGAATTTTTCCCCTGAGGCAACCCTGAATTCCGATATCTTGGGAACAAAATCTACGAAGCCTTACCTCAGTGCCAACAATCCTCATTGACGAGCCCTGGAATTGCTTTGAAGGCAGAAAATGGTACCATGGCTTTTTTTACTAAAGAACTAGTGACATCTTATTATACCAGAACACACATGCACAATATGGTGGGCCGAAAATGACTTTTTCTTATTTCAATGATGGGTATTTTAGAAAAGGTCCCATTGCGGAAGCAAAGTGCACGTAAAAAATTGAAATTTTTTGGTAAATTTCTTATTTTTCCGCAAATGCGTTGAAATTTGGAAAACATGCAGGTTTTTGAGGTCTCTAGGAAATGATTTTGAAAAATATTTTTTTGCACCTAACATCTAAAAATGCGTAATATGTGACAAAGAATAATTATTTCAAATAAGTACGGCGAAAACAGCATTTTAACATTTTGACAAAATATAATTAAAAATGTAGCAAAAAACAGGAAATTGCCAAATCTTCTGGCCATTTGTGGAAAAGGAAGGAATGATACCACAGGCCTCAAATTTTTTATGGAAATCCTATGCCCCCAATGGCACCTCTCCCCGTTGTTGAAATAGAAGAAAACAAATGTAATAATTTGCTAAACATCTCAAAAACTGATATTTTTTTTCCTAACTCAATACGTTTGCGGCAGATCAAGAAACTGACCAAAATTTTTTTCAAATTTTTTAGGTGCACTTTGCACTCCCAATGCATCTTTTCCGCAATACCCATTGTCGAAATAAAAAAGTATTTTTCTGCCCACCCTAGGATACAACTGTCACTGCGCAAGTGGTCTATTATTGTTAGGTTTATTGTTGAGAACAATGTTAACTATAGTACAAATTTTTTTTCCTCGTGGTGTAGAGATTCCTATGTACAAAAGTGTGTGTGGGAGCCCCTTAAGTTGACCACTTGCTGTGCAGTACTTAACTGCTCGACTTGGACAGGTGGTAAACTTTGCAGGTTTTACTGTATTAATGAATCACAGGCAATGCCCTACCCTCTACCTCCAGTCGGTGTCAATGAGCTTTTGATATTCAGTTGTATTTCACTGAATTAAATATGAAATAAAATGCTCTTACTTACATAGTCCCATGGGTGTAGCCAGGCCTCACGAGGAGGGGCAAGCAGTAGCACCCAAGATGGGAGATCACTGTGACCTCCCAAAAAGTTGCAATGTTCTCAAGAGTTTTCAGAGGTCATTCCACCACATTCACCTCTATTCTCAGAAGTCGCTGTGACCTCCTAAAAAGTGAAAAATCCTCTCGAGCAAATAAAAAGTGCCGCTCTTGTTGTTTGACTCTGAAAAACTAATCCTTTTCTTGTTAAATCGTCAGACTTCATTTTAACACATTGGATTTTTGTTAAAAATATTTTTACTGTATTCAGTTGTTTTTGAAGTTTTGAAGCAATATGTATCAGCATGTAACCAGAAAAGTATTAAAAGAAAAATAAATTAGCTAACAAGAAAAAAGTTGGGAGGTCACAGTGACTTCCCATCGGAGTGCCCCTGTCTCTGATCGAAAGGGTGCAGTTACCCCTTTCGGCCCCCATTTGGAAAATTCTGATTTTTGTTCAGTTGAGCAGCAATTTGTACGTAGCTCTGTCATTCATCGTTATTAGCGTATTTAGTTAATAAGTTAACTCGTGGCTTGGTATCCAACGTGGCATGGGTTTCATCAAACTAATCAGTGTTTCCTTTCTGTATTATATGATTACTGTATCTAGGTTGTGTAATGAGACGTGTAATGAAATTATTTATTCTGATACTATATACTGCATCAATTTTTTTTTAAATTTTCATTTTGAAATAACTGGAGAGAGTCTATGCTCAGACTTAACTCTGCGTTGATTTTTTAAAAAAATTTAATTGCAGTGCGTTTGACATTAGCGTTTGAAGGTTAGTTTGTTGTTTTTCCATCATTCTTTCCTTATGATTAAAATTGTTGGTAAAATTTTGCTGTGTCTTCATTCTCTGCCTGTATAACAGTGGTGGCCAACCCGCGGCACACGTGCCACACTGTGGCACGGCAAAGCAGTAACAGTGGCACGCGAAGACTTTTTGAAATAAATTCTAAAATTGAGGAAAAAATGTCGATCTCAAAAACATTGATGAAAACTAAAACCTTCACACTGATAAATGCAATAATATTATGACGATTGAGTGTCAGGAGGCTGGCTTATAAATTGTCTGAACTAAAATATTGCAAAGCACTGGCGTTCTCTTTGAACATCCAACGAAAGCTGCGACACTACAATTCTTTGTAAAGCATATTTGTGCTTAAAACAAATGAAACTTTCAATGCTGCAGAATGGATTCTTGATATGCAATAGTTTCAGCTACGGGTGATGAAATTAAAAAAAATAAAAAAATAACTCAGCAACTAAAATTAGGAAACCAGATTGGATGAAATTCGGTATGATTGCAGAAATGAAGACCCTAAAATTATTTTTGTTACATTGCTTGAAAGTAATTTGGGGAAAAAACTTTATAAGTGTCACCGAATTATCTATCACAAACTCCTTGCCAAGGAAGACTTTTTCTCTGTTGGTGACCCTGTAGAGTTCACTGTATTAACAAACTACGAATTAGAGCTCGGAATGTTTTGTGAACTTTCCCCAGAAGAAAGAGGAGAATATGGAAAGTTACTCATTCATTGAAATGTGTGACAGCTATCCAAGGGAAAAATAGTCATAAGATTTTAGAATTTTAGGGAGTGTGTTTTTTAAAATATCTGGAAGGAAAGCAATGAGGACTTGCTACTTAGGAATGAAGAATAGCAATTGAATTCAGCTATTTTATATCCGGCGTTTAAGTAATTTAAATTTAAGATTGTACCGAAAAAAGTTTCCTAAACCAGTGTAGGCCATTTACATTCTTTTATGATGAAACTTCAGTTTCTTACTCTCTACTTTGGAGAAAAAAGAATAAAACATAAAAAATTAATACTGAAAGTAGCAACCCAAATTTAATGATTTTCCAATGATATATGGAGAAAATTTTACACTTATTTTTATTCATTCAGTGTTAGGTTTGATGATTTTCAGGATGATAAAAAAAATGCTGATCTTTTCAAATTCTTTGTCTATTTCTCTGCAAGACACTACTTGCTTCCCTCCTGAAATCCAAATCGGAATTACTAACCTTTTACATTAGTAATCAAATATAAGAGTTTTCTTCAACAGAAAGTCGTACACGTTATATTGAAATTTGGAAATTTGTACCAACAAAATTTTTTTCACATTTACACTTTTGCAGTCTCATGCTGTTGTAGATTTGGTTCAATATACGTTTCTAAACAAATATTTTTTGTTATGAATGCATAAAAATCTACATACCGTTGAATATTAATTGATAGCACTTAAAACATTTAAACTTAGGATTCTCAAGAACTAATCCTAAAATTAAAGACTTGGTAAAAAAGATACAGACTCATAAACCACATTAAGTGCAGACTTTGAGTTTTAGAATAGAATGTTTGATGTTATTTGTTTCTATTTTAAGTATAACCCAGCTGACAAGAACCTATAAGAGTGTTTATTAACGATAACTCTGAAGTTCGGACTTGTTTTATCTTTATTATCATTTTAATTTCAATTACTCAGATTTACGAGAAAAAATGTTTGATTTGAGTAAGAATTACATAGTCAGCCAACATAAAATCTATTTTTAACTTTTTAAAATTTTTCAGTTGTAGGAAAACTCAATGTGGCACGCTGAGCTTTTTCTCTCCAGATAGTGGCACTCCTCCCTAAAAAGGTTGGCCACCCCTGCTGTATAAACACACTTTTCGATTTACGATTAAGGGGGGCGTATTTTACTTTTTCATTACAAAAAGGAAGTGTTTCTTTTTACTTTGCTTGCGATTTTTTATTTCAATGTAGAGTAGAACCTCTCAATAAAGAACACTAGGGGGACTGGATTTTTTGTCCTTTAAATTGAGGTGTCCCTTATAGGAAGGTGTATGACTTGATCCATACCTTGTACTTAGCACAGTATAACATTATAATAAACGTTAACTATTTACATTTAAGACTTATTGACTAAAATTTCATATATACTGTTGGCCGCGCTTAAACTAATATATGTCGGTTCCAAGAAATATTTTTCGATTAAGCGGAGATCTTTAACACAACGTCTATTCGGCTCCAAGATATTTTATTCGTATGAGCGGGGTATTCGTTTATAGGTTACCGATTAAGCGCAGACGATAGTTCTCGAAAAAATTCTCATAAGCACTATCAGCTGAACACATTAATAACTAGCTGTCGTGGCCGTCACGAAACTTTCTTCTATATCTATCTTATGAATTCCGGTTACAAAATAAAATACGTACTCGCCAGAATAATTGGAGACAGCAGCTCCAATTTCCCAATTATCGTAATAACCCGGCAAATGCAGAATCAATGAGCGAAATTGGAAATCATTGCAAAAGCCTTGTTTAGATTAATTGCAAACATTTTATTTTTAGTAAAAAGAAATTGGCAATAGTTAAAAATTTCAAATCATTGAAAGTTTTCAGCTGTTTTGATAATTAAATAGCGTGAAAGCGATTTTTTAATGAATTAATTTTTCGCATTGTTGACTAAGCGCAAAAATCACCCCACCCTCCCCCTGGGGCGATTGGCGCCAAAATTTAATCGATGCTTGCTTCCAGAATGAGTTAGTGTTATTCCAAATTTCATTCAAATCGCAGCAATATTTCCCGAGATACAGTAGGTGCAATGACAAAATAAGCACTTTTGATTGCTCCACCCCCCTTTGAGATATTGACACACAAATTGAATCAGCTTTTGTACTCAATAGGGTCTACCTATGAACCTATTTTCGTTTGATTCTGCCGGTTACTTTCTGAGATATAGCAGTCACCCCCACGCAGAACACGTGCGATTGCTCCACCCCCCTTCGAGATATTGACAAACAAATCAAATCAACACCTGTACTCAGTAGGGTCTACCTATGGACCAATTTTCGTTTGATTCCGCCGGTAACTTCCTGAGATATAGCAGTCACCCCCGCGCAGAACACGTGCGATTGCTCCACCCCCCTTCGAGATATTGACAAACAAATTGAATCAGCTCCTGTACTCAGTAGGGTCTACCTACAAACCAATTTTCGTTTGATTCCGCCGATTACTTCTTGAGATATAGCAATCACCCCCGCGCAGAACACGTGCGATTGCTCCACCCCCCTTCAAGATATTGACAAACAAATTAAATCAGCACCTGTACTCAGTAGGGTCTACCTATGGACCAATTTTCGTTTGATTCCGCCGGTTACTTCCTGAGATATAGCAATCACCCCCGCGCAGAGCACGTGCGATTGCTCCACCCCCCTTGGAGGAATTCGCTAAACAAAGTCAGGTGCACCAGTTCACATGGTGGTACATATGTGCAAAAATTTTTGTTCGATTTCATGCAGTAGTTTTTGCTCTAGCGCGGCCACAAAAACTGGTCACACACATACAGACTCACACACAGACAGACAGACACACAGACAGACACACAGACAGACATTTTCCAAAAATGGTCGAAATGGACTCAGCGCACCTCAAAACGTGCAAATCCGTCAAAATTCGACATTCGAAAATTTTCACGAAACCAATACTTTCTTCTATATATTAGATATAGAAGAAAGTAAAAAGGAAAAAATGCGAATGTGAAATCTCAGCACGAATTTTAAAACAGATATTTTTCTTTCAACGTCTAGGCAATCTTTTATCAGTTAATTTTTAGTAAAAAAAATAACCTTGATGCCCTAATGCACTTAAATTAAGAAAAGTTTGTATCATTGTGTTGCAGAAAACTAATGACTAATTTCAAAATTAAAAAGATTCATATAATTTACTATACTCATTAAAAGCATTTATATCTATATCGCAGCAGGATTTAAACCCGTACTGCATGGTACAATTAATGATATTTTTGTCCTAATTTTTAAAGGAACTAAGAAAAGTGAAAAATTAGGGCATAGATGGTTTCTAGATAATTCGAACCTCAAGAAAGACTTTAGTTAAATTATAAAAAATAAGGCAAAAAATTGAAACGTACGTTAATATTAAAATCGATGAGCTTTAATTTTTAGATTGGAACATTACCAAAATTGTGTTTTGAACCTTTTGCTTAAGGATAGTAAAAAAAATTGTAGCGATTCTTGAAAATGTTTCTGGAAATTTTTTTAAAGGACTTTAGTCATGTTTCAAAATTTTTTTGTTGAAAAAATGTGTACCTTTTTTAGAATATTACAAATTAACAACCAAGCATTATTTCATTTGAATGCAATGGTGAAATTATGTTTTAATGTACGACTCAAGTCGCAATTTCGGTGGGGGGGGGAGGGCTCCTGGGCGTGACAAACGTCCATGATAAATGATGAACATAGTTTCATGGACAAAGGCATTGTAACTGGCCCCCAAACTTGAAAACTGTTCAACTATGGGGCTGCGTTTGACTATTAACCATCTGCAGAACTAGTGTCCTGAGACGGGCACCCATTCTTTCTGCTGGCACCACTTTCGGTGGAATGCCATTGCCACCGGAATTTGGACGCCCAGTTTCCCCACTAGATGGGGACACCAA
>JAXGGA010008701.1:0-55330 GCA_038373865.1 Uloborus plumipes | reverse complement strand
TGCAATCGCTACTGGAAGTCGAATTACATTAGAATCGCATCTCATAGCGATTGTAACGTATCCAAATTTGGGAATTTGCGATTGCATTGGTGAGTTGCGATCGTCCGTGTTTCACTTGAATTCCTGCCTAAGGAATTCAAGTGAAACAGGCGATCGCAAATTACAATCGCTACTGGATATGAATTACATTAGAACGTTTCTTGATAAAAACATCGTGACGTCAGCGTGACGTTTGCCTATGAAAAACGAGCTAGATAAAACGTCACAGCCTACTTGGCGAATAAGAGGAGATCGCTGACTGCTTGTGAGCTCTTATTGGCTCCACCCGTAGTGACGTCAGTGCCAAGTTAAGTTGATGATAATGTAATTCACTTCCAGTAGCGATTGCAATTCGAAGCGATTGCAATGGTGTTTCACTTGAATTCCTGCCTGAGAGTTAAAGGGAAAAAAAGATGCTCGTGTTTCGTTCCTTTCAACGTGACTTCTTGATTTAGAGGCTAACATACATCATACACTGCTCGACATTGAAAATGCAACACCAAGAAGGAGTGGTCAGAAATTCATGCAAATTTTACCGTAGACGCACGTCACTGAGTTATGCAAATGATTTGAAATGCGCAGCTCTCCAACGCACGTGAAGTAAGATATAAGAGAATGAAGTTGAAAAGTGTGCTATGTTCATGTTGGTTTTTCTGCCAGACTAATTATCGGAGAAATTTGGTTTTTGTCTCGAAGGATACGTGTGATAGGAGGAAATGCCACGCCGTCCTCAACGAAGACACTTCCAGCATATAGACGACTTTACAAGGGGTATGGTGATCGGACTGAGAAGGGGAGGTTGGTCCATACGTCAAATTGCAGCTATTACCCACATGGATGCAAGCACTGTGCATCGGCTGTGTCGGAGATGGTTGGAAAGAGGAAATGTAGCCACATTGAGGGGTGCAGATGCAGCCAGAGTGACGTCAGACCGCTTGGATCGACGGATTCACCCACAAGCTGTGGCGGACCCGCAAGTCACTTGTACGTCGATTCTGCAGCACGTGCAAGGTACCCGGATGTTCCTGTGTCGACCGGAACCATTTCCCGTCGACTGGTTGCACGTGGCCTGCAATCACGGCGCCCGCTAAGAAGACTGCCATTGACCTCACAGCACAGACTCCAACGTTTGGAATGGTGCCGGACCAAAGCGACGTGGATGGTAGAATGGCAAACTGTAGTGTTCTCAGATGAATCCCGCTTCTGTTTGTCCAGGGATAGTCATCGCATACGTGTGTGGCGTCGACATGGAGAAAGATCGAATCCGGCAGTAACTGTGGAACGCCCCACAGCGCGACAACGTGGCATAATGGTTTGGGGCGCTATTGCATACAATTCCGTATCACCTCTAGTTCGTATTCGGGGCACTATGACGGCCCAACTATATGTAGATAATGTACTGCGGCCGGTGGCAATCCCCTACTTTCAGGGTCTGCCAAATGCAATTTTTCAACAGGATAACGCCCGGCCTCACAGTGCTCGAATCAGCCAACATGCTCTACGAGGTGTACAGATGCTTTCCTGGCCACCATACTCTCCTAACTTGTCACCAATCGAACATGTGTGGGACGTGATTGGACGCCGTTTGCAGAACCTGTCATTGCCTCGTTCAGAGGACGAACTGTGGCAAATTGTTGAAAGGGAATGGAGTGCCATCCCTCAGGACACCATCCGCAGGCTTATTGACTCCATGCCTAGACGTGTTTCTGCGTGCATCGCTGTCCGCGGTGGTCCTACTTCTTACTGAGCCGACGCCGTCCTCGCTCTAAATTTTGCTTATTTATTTTGAAATAAATATCACTTATTGTTCCATGCTGTCTCTGTCTTCTTACCGAATTTCATCAATTTCTGACCACTCCTTCTTGGTGTTGCATTTTCAATGTCGAGCAGTGTACATCTATCTGCAATTGGATGGTGTTATGCAAAAAAGAGTTAACCCACAAAAACCTGATTTTGAGATATGGGGCTTTAAAGTCAACAAACTCTGTCAAAAAGCATGGAGCTCTATATCAATATACCAATGATATGTTACCATAAAATGCTGATAGGGCTTAAATATTTTTGCTTAATGTAGAAAGCAACATATTTTACAATCACAGTTGGATAACTCATTTTTTTATGTTTTGTGGGTTAACTCCTTTTTGCATAACACCATCCAATTAAAATGTGATCCCTGAAGACTAGTAGATGCGTTCATATCCGTCTGTGAACCGGATGTTTACCTTTTAATTTCATCTGTCTTCATGATTACTGCTTATAATTAGAAAGTCAAAATATTTTCTGCTTTACTGCAAAACATGCATGAGTAATATTTTTTTTAAATTTGAGTTTTAATGACGTTGAGTTTGTTAAATTTTGTATGATTGATTGTGGTTGATTAAAATTGATTTATAGTGGTTGTTTGACATTTCGAAAATCGTCATGCAGGAAGATCGAAGATACTTTGTCGGGTAATTTAGGATGAAGATAGAACTATAGATATATAGATAGATAGAAATATTTTACTTACTGCACACATATCGTTCGACACATAGCAAAGGTCTCCGGATGCAGAAGTACGGCACCACAAATGTTCGCCATTTTTTGCCTCTTTCTAAAAATCGAATAAGAAACATTATGATTGTGTATTTATCAAAAGAATAAAAGACTTTTTACAAAGTAAAAATTAAAAATACATTACTGCATTAAGAACAAATTAATTAAAAAAGTTTTATTTATTTTTTTTTAAGTTTTATTTAACAGATTTTATAGTTAGTACTCGTAATCGCTATGCTATTCAGAACAATTTCTCAATTGTTTTCATAAAAGTTTGTCATAACTGTACAACTTGTCAAACAAAAGAGCTGATTTTCTTTAAAAATAAAATCAGCTAATTTTTAGTATTTCATGATTATTTTTATGAAGAGATTACAGAAAAACAGGAGCAAAATTAGCGCTTCAATAGAATAAAGAAATAGTCATGAAATTAATACTTAAACATAAAAAATTGAAATGGTAACTATTCGCGATATCACAAACGGCACGTTTACAAACATAACTAACAAACAATTATAGCTTTTAAAATGCACTTGTTAGTATATATTTATGTCATTTTACTTCACGTTTAGAATAAGTATTTAATAAGCGCGATAAATTTTTTTAGAAAATACTTTCAAGCAATGCCAATGGATCAGGTGACTTGCTACGTCACTATCAGTCAAAAAGGAAACAAAAAGCATAATTTTGTAAAAAAGAATTTGAGATTATTCAGATGCTCAATTTTTAAAAACTATGTGTCTAGTAAGACAGTATAACTTATTCTTTTTTGTAAATATTCTATTCCATTTTAACTGCTTCTTTATATTTTTATTAAAAAAATATCGTCTGCGGTTGAAATTTGCTTCCTTCTACTATTTTTATCTGGCTGCCATATCGTCACATGTTGTAATGCTCATAGCGTTCTAAAGTACTGTCAAAATAATGCTACTTTTTACTACGAAAAAAAAAGAAAAGAAAGGCGACTATTTAAGCATTTAGATTACTCCTCTGAATTCATTCTTTCTTTTGAATTATTTGAAAACTCTTGCAATACAAACTGGATGCGTGAAATTTTTTTTGACGGAGATACAACTGGCAATTGAAGGGGCAAGTGGATAAAGGTGATATAGTGACATTTGAATTTCGCCGACTTACACAAATTCAAATTAACCCATTAATGCCTAGCGTCCCTTTTTAGGGACGGTCCAAAATGTGTGTCTGAATTTTCCCAAAATGAACATTTCAATCAAATAATTGTGTTCAATTATTGCTTTGGTATTGCTTCAATTCTGTATTAACAGATTGCAGCACATAACTGGTAAAGTGTGATCTGTAGCCATTTGATTATGATCTTTATCAAAAATTACATCGTTCACAATCTCAAGAACAAAAAACTAAGTTTTTAAAGTTATTAACAAGTAAATCTATCTGTGTTTGATATATGTGCTACTTTGATCGATGTTTTAGTTTACCTTTTTTTGCAATTTTGTAAATTTTAAATTTTTTTAGGATTTTATAGCAATTTAAGAACTTCCCTAAAAAGGGACGCTAGGCACCAAAGGCTGCGTTGTTTAACCGTTGTTGATTTCTTGCTTAGAATCTATAATTTATATCAAAAGAAGTTAGTAAATGTTTTTAGACTGAAAAACAGATAATAATTGTCATTTTTAAAACTTATTTTATTTTCAAAATCTAATTAAATTAAATTAATTAATGTATATAAACTTAATTATACAATGTTCTTAAATATTTTCTCTTCTTTTTTTTTAATTACAAAAAATACTCAAGGTAAATTTTGAAAGAAAGCTATTTTAAAAATGTAATTCTTTAAAACACTAATTATTCGTTGTATTTAATTACTATTCCATTATGCATTTAGGTGTTTATTATTGTTTAGTCTGACTTGTTGGGGAGAAAAAGCCCTAAGCTATTTCAGAAGCTTAGCATTTCACCTTGATGAAGAATTCAAGGATTGCATGTGTGTCGGTTGTTTGGGAAAGGGGGGGGGGGGTTGCAGATTTAATTTCAGAATTCCCTGAGCATGCCGATTTTGATCTCTACTGTGACAATTTATTTACTTCTCTTGCTCTCCTACGTGAAAATATGTCTCAGCAAGATTTTGTGCAAGAATCGGATTAAAAAATGCTCATTAACTAAAGTTACGTTGTTCAAAAAAGAAAAGAGAGAAAGTTTTGAATAAATGTCGATGACAGGTAAAATAATATTACGTTGGTTCGGTGGAATAATAGCAACGTCATAACTATTGCATTGAATCTTCACGGAATTTATCCTATTGTAAAGGCTAAGCGATTGTCCAATAGCGAAAAGAAAGTAATTGAAATTGATGAACCAAATATATATATGGTTGCTCAATACAATCGTTGCATAGGGAAAAAGATCCCATGCATCAAATATCGGGAACTACCGGTTTTTGATCCACTCTAAAAAATGGTGATAGCCGCTCTTCATTTTTATTTTAGAAGCTGCTGTACAACATGCATTGAGCTCAAGAGAGTTGAGTTAGGTATTATGGGGCTAGCTGTTTTATTTCTTTAAATAAGACTCAGGTAAGATGTGCCCATTGAAGTAAAAGAGCTTATCGGAATGCAGCAAATGCAATACGTGGGTTTGCAGGTGGGCCATTCCATGAAAAGTGAAACCAATTGGTCGAAAATTCATATTGAAGTTATGTTGCTATGTTATACATCATTTTAAAGCTTAAGATGTATATTTTAAGAATCCTGCATTGGTTTTTTAGTGAGAGTTAGAATAATACTTGTTTTCTTAGTTGGAAGTACGATATTCACGAACTTGTAAAAATCAGAAAAAAGAACACATTTTCAAATGCATATTTCTCATCGAAAAATGAAAACAAAAATAACTACTTGTAGCACAATTTTAACTACTAAGACGGTAGTATAATAATATGCATTCATTAGTTTCTTTTGAATTGATCTAAATGGTGTAATTGAAGTTTGAAAAAAAGAAGTTTGATGTTACGTCTGTAACAAAAAAGAAGCAAAAGTTGTCATTACGTCCTAAAAAATCAAAATTAAAAAAAAAACTTTCTGGTCCTTTTGGCAAATTCTTAGAGTAATTGCCCGACATAGTTAAAAATATTGCAACTGATTTAGTTTTTAAATTAATGCTGTTACAGACGTAACATTTCGGACATAAAAAATGGCTCTATGTTACGTCCGTAGCAAAAGTAAATTTCCAATTAAATAGGTAAAAAGCACAGGATGAGCAATACATGTACATAGCATAATATGGTACGAGTACTAAAGTTTCTGGTATTCTGATTTTGAAATTTTTAATTATGTCGGCATGTAATTGAAATTTATTTCTTAAGATTAATAAAATACACATATGGTATAACTGATTATAATTTATACCTCAACTGGCATTTTTTTGCTACGTCACATGGAAAGGGAGCTGTGGATGGAGTTGGGGGTATGGTCAAGCACCATGTTTGGCAGAGAGTAAGATCTAGAACAGCATTTGTCAACGACGCTCTTTCCTTTTTTCAGTGTGCAAACTCCATTGCAGAAAAAGTTTAAATTATTTATATGCCCCAGGAAAATGTTTTAAAGCTGACGCCAAAATTGGAAGAACGGTGGGCTAACATCGCGAATTTGCCAAAAGCCCGTGAAATGCATTGTTTTCGAACAGAATACGAAAATGCCGCTCGAATTTCGAGAACGTCGGACGAAAAAGGACACATTTTGTCATTCAAAAAAAAAAAAAAAATTATCAAAATTGACCAACTGTCACCAAGAAGGTTAAATTTTAGTTTGGTACTAGTATTCTGCTATATGATCCAACATTTTCAAATTTTTAAGTTCTCCTAAGATCAATCACTGATTCCAGGGAGGAATTTACTTTTCCCGATTTTTTTATGTAGCAACCCCATTATGCATTAATTTTAAGAATACAAATAAATAAATTTGTGTGAAGGCCCTTCTAAACTTTTCTTGTGTCAATCTTTCTTGGAAATCATTGTCTTAAGATGCATTAATTTATTGTTACATATTGACATATCGGCATATGCTCTCAACTCCCCGAGACTTACCCAAATTTTCTAAAACTGTTACAGTATAACTTAAAATATTCAAATAATGTGTTAATTAATGCTACTGTATTGTTTTAGCACAAGAATCTTTGTTTATTCCTGCTTTACAATACTGTTTTCTGCTTTCAAATCAGAGATGTTACGTCTGTAACACCACTTTGTTTCGTCTGTAACAAGTTTATGAATTTTTTTCACAAATTCGGCAGTCAAAATCCACACAATCTTTATGGTTTTAGAAAGCTTGAAGTCTCTAGAACACGTATTAAAAAAAAAAAAGTTCAAAATTTCCGTATAATTCAGAGGAATATTGTAAGTTGTATGACATAGTCGAGTTTTTGCTGTTTTGTGAATTACGTCTGTAACAGGCAGTTTTTAATTTCTGTATTTTTTTGTAATTAAGCAATCTGCACGCAAATTTAATGTAGCATAAACATCATCAAGTTACACTACAGGAAAAAAAATTGAAGACTTTCATCAGCCCAAACCAGAATTATTTGTGTTCAAAGTCTGCGATTGTTACGTCTGTAACGATGGAATTGCCCAGAACAAATGTTTTGCTGACTTTCATACTCAACAACACCAATATTTCCTTGTACTCTGAATCTACTTCCCAGTTTATGTTAATTGCTGTTTTTATTTCTTCTTATAAATTGTCATTTTCAATATTACATCTAGGCAGAAAAAAAAATTTGGTAAAAAAGTATGTACCCTCTAGTGAGTGCCTAGCGTCCCTTTTTAGGGACGATTTTTCTTTCTTAAATACAAAATTTATTTTTCACATGATAATTTTTTAACTATTTTTCCTGTCCATTAAACACTAATTGTAACCAGTATACAAAGTATCGTTGAAAAAAAAAAATGTCAGGCATTAATGGGTTAAGGTATGTTCACTTATGTTAACTCACATACACCGTTAAAGAGGTAAGTGAATAAAGGCGATATGTGGCAATATTTTTAATTTCTAGAAAAAGTTTTTAAAAAAAATATTACTTTAACACCTTCATCCATGATAAAAAGTAAGTAAAACTAAGATTGTCACATATCACCTTTATCCACTTACCCTTTCAATTGTTTCACTACGAAGATAAAGCTTAATCTAAGAAGGTAAGCATTAATATTATTTAAATTCGGGTTGATTTGGGTGATCAGAAAAATGCTTTTTTCAAGAAGCATAACCATACTTGTTTACATTTAATCACATTAAAAATTAATAAATAATGTTTAAAAACACTACGCACAATAAGCAAATTTTCGGTATTTCAATCAGAACGAATATAAAGCAAACTGGAGATATACTTTTTTCACAGGTTAGTAAAAATAAAAACACCGATTAAAGGGCTTGGAGGATGAAATGGCTATGTTACATTTTAAAAAATGAACAGTCTGAGCAATGGTAAGCAATGGATACAGGTAAGCAAATAAAACTTGGTACATCAAAAAGTAGATGTCATTAGACCAATTTCATACGCACACTAAAGACAAAACCAGAAAACAAAAAAGCTGCAACAACTGCAACAATAAAACTTTGAACTTTAATTACTCGCAATTTCTGTTTTCTCACATAACCTCTCCATCTCCCAATACATGACATATTTTAATAATTTAACAAAACTTGATTTTTAAGAAATTAATAATCAAAAAGTATCATGAAACTGATCTTACAAAAGTCTTCGTACTTTTTAAAGAAATATTTACATGTTTGTAAAAAACCTAATTTTTCATTGCTTTATCATTTAGTTGGTTGTTCTTCACTATCTATAACAACTTTTAAACGCCTTGGAGTAGATCTCATTAGTTTCTTGTGATTTCTAAACCAATGTTCATTCACTCTTCGATCATTATACTGCTTTTAGTTTGATTTTCGTTTTAACGTCGTATTTTCGTATTCCAACCTCCAGTTTTCTACAATTATCTTCCAATGGGTTTAAACTGAGTTTAAGGGTGACTTAGGGGTGGTATTTATAAAAGTTTTGGACAGTTTTAGAGACACCAAAAGTGAATGTTGAAAGCTGTGTGCTTCTTACAGTTATCTTGGTAAGCAAAGCAAGTTGCTTCCAGTGCCCAAATTCCCGAATTTTGGCTAATAGTTTTAAATTGTGTTGTAAAATATTTAAATAAACAATATGCTTCGTCACTCCATCAAAAAAAAAAAAAAAAGAAGTCCTGCTTCTGGCAGACACCCTTGTGCTAAAACATCTGTACCACTTTACTTAGCTTTTCCAACTAAGATCTTAGAATTAACTTCCTAACTTTTTTCTTCTTATTAAAATTGTAGCAAAAAATGCTAAATTTACTTTTACCTGAAAATACGTCGTTATTGTAAAACATGTTGGCCTTATTTATCACTTCTTTTGTTTTGAAAAGCTTAAGTTTCATGTTATTTGCACCAACAAAGCATTTTCTGAGGTTAGAGTGCCAAGTAGTCCAGCTGTTTAGAAGACTGGCGAACTTTTTCAGTTGAAATTGAAACTTAAAATGCTTCCTTAAACTCTGAAGAAACTTTTACAGCTCTCAAGCGTAGATTTTTCATAAATTTTCTAACCATGAATCTCAAACAACGTGTTTCAGGCTTTGCCAGTTCATGTTTTTGTATACACACAAACTTCAAATCAAATCCATTCAAAATATACCTACTCCCCAGCTTGGCGAAGAGGACTGTAATTTTGAGCACTTCTCTCCATCATTTTCAGATCGTTCACCATCCGAAACAGCTTTCCTGAACGGGAAAAAATGAAAGAAAAAGTTTTAACAGTTCGACTTTACAAAAGCATTGAGTACAATTTGCAAATGCGTACATAAGATTTAGCTCTAGAATAGTGTAGTAGCAATTTCGTCCATTTCGAATTTCTGGAGGAGGGGGCGGGGTAAGTATTAAAAAAAACTTTCGAAAGAAGACAGTTTTTAGGAATTCTGGTAAATGATTGTATGAAAGAAAAGAAGACAATACAACGTTGAAAAGCACAAATGCGCAGGTATACTGCAGACACGCGTCTCGGCGTTACAAGAAATGTCCTTTTCAATGCAAATAGTGTGAGCTTATGGATGAAAAAGGCATCCGACAAAAGCTTTTGTCTGTTGTCTTTCCATCTAAAAAGACCCCTTCCCTCTTCTAAAAATGTTCAAGGAGGATTTTCACAGCTTAAAAATTCCTATACATATCTCTGACAGTACAATTAATGATGTAGAATTTTTTCTTGTGAAATATTTAAAATAACGTCGATTCGTAAAAAATCGCATTAATGTCAAGGGCGCCCTGAACCAAACTTTTTATGGAGAGGGAAACTTCTCAATTCATCAAAAGACATTTTAAATTTTGCCGAATTATGAAATACAATAATCCAAAAGTATCATACATACATAACATCTAATACTGCGTTCGTGAAGAAACATTATTCATCATTAAGAAATAATTTTAAAAATCCATAAATAGGAAAAATAATCTACAGTTTTGCAATATTTTCTCCTAATCTACAAAATTATCAGCAAAATGCGTCGAATAAGAAATTTTTAGGAGTTCACAGTGACCCCATGCGACCTTTCACAGTAGTACTCTTTTTTAATAAGCCCAATGAGTTTCATTTAATTACAGATTGTCTGAAAATTGATTGATAACATAAATTACGTAATATTTGAAATAAATTAGGTTATACGCCTATAGTAAAATTCGCTGCCCTGTGAAGCAACGCTGATTTATGCATGGGTCCCGAGATCTAACTGTTCAGCATTGAAATCTGCCCTTGTAATATTAACCTTTAGGAACCGGGCGGTACACATGTTGTACCATAAGTCTTTTTTCTTTAGAGGACGGGGTTGAAATTTTCACTCAAACCCTTTGGAGCCAGGGAATTTTTCAAAGTTTCATCCGTCTGGTACGACAGTTTATACCTTCTCTTTTCAATGGAAAAGAAATCTGTGGTTCAACTGTCATACTACCTGAGTCGAAAGAAAAATTTCTATATGAACAGCCCGGATCCAAAAGGTTAAAACAGGACACAGTTTTTCCCCTTCAGGACGGCGGGACACAGTTTTTCCCAGGACATCAGGTTAGAGATTACTACAATGTATTTTGTAATGTTTCGCTTCATAACGTTTCCGATTATTTTAGCTCTGAAAAATGTATCTGAAACATATTTAGTGTTAACAAAAGGTAGAAATTGCTAGTGTCCTGATGTCTTTTACATTACGTAATGTTCACGTTTTCAAGTAGATAAATTAACTTTATCATTTGAATATTACTTTGAATAGTACTATATACAATCTACTGAGCATTTTTTTAAGTTACGAAATGATTACTTTTGCACCTATTGCAAGTTGGAAAAAGCTAGCGTATCAAGACACACACTAATATTGTAAATTGCTTACACGTGTTTCGGAGAACCAATTAACACATTATTCAGTGTGTAAATATTTAGATATTCGATACAAACAGGTTTTTTCTGATTTTTTAGCTCCACAATTCCATTTCAACACATTACAGAGCCCCATCCACCCAATTGCAAAGTATTGCTTAACAAGTTGTGCTTAACCAATCCGTTGTGTTTAACGGTTCATGAACCAATAGGACGAAATGAAATACAGTTTTTGAACTGCCAACACTCAAAACATGCATTTTAAACAGAAAAATATTGAAAAACACTTTTAAACTATTTTTAAGCTCAAGCGTCGAAACATTTTAAGGTTTTGAGAAACAAAAACCAGTTTTGTTTTGCAGTATTATAATACATGGTAAGAGGGTTTTTCTGTAATTAAAAATAATCTCCCCCCCCCTATCAGTTTAAAGTTTTCACTCTGCGAAGGATCAAATAAGAACGTGCCCTGTTCTGCTTATGTGATTTTCTCATATGCCAATATTTTCAAGTTTTCATGACTATTGTTGTTCTAATATTTTATGCACATAGATATATGTACTGCCCATATATCAATTTATTACCTTTCTCAGAACTAGATAGAGCGGAAGAAAAATATCGTTTAAGCCAGTTTTTCCCAACCTGGAGGTGATATTTTGCGATTTGGTTTCTCAAGGGGGCGATAAATACGTGAGGGGTGATAGGGAGCGATGAGTGTGTAAAGATCAAAACAATAAAAATAAAAAGTCAGCGAATATCAAAATTGAAAACATATACGAAACAGTCATTAAACCTTCAAACAAGTAATTAAAGTAAAGAAAATATCAACGTAAAATAGGCACAAATAAGCTGAGATACTGCAGACACGCGTTTCGGCGTTACAAGGAACGCCTTTTTCAATGCAAAAAAATGTTGAGCTCATGGATGAAAAAGGCGTTCCTTGTAACGCTAAAACACGTGTCTGCAGTATCTCTGCTTATTTGTGCCTATTTTACGTTGATATTTTCTTTACTACATCAATAGCACAAAGGTATTTGTAACTTTAAGTTTTTTACGGATTAAAAAAAAACCCTAAGGTTCAGGACCTTCCTCCTCAAACCCCGGTTAAACCTTAAGGAAGTGTTCTGTCATTGAGCTATATCAAACAACATAGAAGGATGCTAATTTCAAATACATAGTTTAGTTGAATATGACAAAAGGATATAGCAAATGCAAGTTTTAAATTGAAAACTTCTGAAAGTTCCCACTACCCACCACCCCTTTTTTAAATGTAATGGTTCGCGAGTGCTATGCGCTGCTTATCGGACAGACTCTCTGCTGAATATTGCAGCCTCAGAAAAAAAAAACAAAAGGGACAAAAATTAAATTTGGTTTTACTAAATTAAATAAATGAATTTTGAATTGCAAATTTTTAATCCAACGTTTTTTAGCACTAATAAGCAGGGATACTGCAGACACGTGTTTCGGCGTTACAAGGAACGCCTTTTTCAATGCGAAAAATTGGGAGCTTATGGGTGCACAGACATCCGACAAAAGATTAGATGTCTGGTTCCTTTGAAAAGATTGTCGGATGTCTGTGCATCCATAAGCTCCCAATTTTTCCGCATTGAAAAAGGCGTTCCTTGTAACGCCGAAACACGTGTCTGCAGTATCCCTGCTTATTAGTGCTAAAAAACGTTGGATTAATAATTTGCAATGTATAATCTGCACTAAGGTAACCATTTTCTTCAAATGAATTTTGGTTCGTAAATAGTTCTTGATATGAGAAAAGTTTTAATGTACTGCTGCCTGGCCGGAACGACCCCCCCATAAGGGCTTAAAAAAGTATTTAGTATGTCTGCTAATTCAAGTAGAATAGAGGTACTTACGGGGATGCCATTGTCTTGTGGGATATCCGCGCTCAAATGAGGCAAAGCATTTCCTTGGTTTCCGAGAAGGTTCTTTCTGTCTCTCTCATTGCGTCGCTCTAAGGTTTCGTTCACTTCCTCTTAACGTACTTAGTATTACACACTTCGGCAACCGGCTCAAGTCTGGAATTTAAATTTTTTTTTTTTTTTTTGACTGGTGTCCGGCTTCCTTTGAATTTTTATCTCGATTACATGATCGGGATTGGAAAGTATTACAAGTTTTTAATGGAATGTTCTAAACGAAAAAATACACATATACACAGTGGATCTAGGGGGAGCGAAGCCGGGCCCTTGCATCGGGCAGCAATATCTGAGAAGCAGGAAATTCGCTCTATTTGTGTGTTTTTTCATTGAAACTTGATGTATACACTTGCAGGAAGATGAGTTTGGACAACAGTTTCAAAATTTTATATGGTCTCGGAAAAATTGTAGATCCGGCACTGTACACACATGTGTGTGTGTAGGGGGGTTGGGTGTAAAAGAAACTGCAATGCAAATAACACTAACAGAGAGCTTTTTTTTTTTAATTACAGTAGCCCCTCGTTATATGGCGCCTCGTTATATCGCTCATTCGGATATATCGCTCTTTTCGTTTTGTCTCCCCCCCCCCAAAAAAAAAAAAACTTTTAGTTCGAAACCATTTTTGAGAAAATATGTAAGGTGCTCAGAAAAGGTCTCTTTCTCATTTATTTTTGTCATCAATGAACAAAACGAAGGTTTTTCTATACGACTTTGGATTCTTATTTCACTAAAACAATAGGTTAATTTTATTTCTGTATACATATTTTTTAAGACATGCACATTGTAACAACAACTGCGGTAAGTTATATTTTTTTGTTACTTTTGACTGAAAAAAAAATCTAATGTTCGAATAAATGAATTTTTATGTATGTGCACTTATAATTTACTTGCATGCTGGATAGAAAACTATTTTTAATGACCTCGGTTATATCGCGCTTTTGGATATATGGCGCTTTTTTCTTGTCCCCCGAAAAGCGCGATATAACGAGGGGTTACTGTATAAGCTACAATACAACCAATACGCGAATTACTCATAGTACGAAAATAATGTATTTACCCAAGTAGCACACTTCGTTTTTTAAAGGTTGTAAAATGGTTATTAACGTTGTAACAACCGCTTAAAAACGTTTATAAAACGTTTAAAAGTTATTTGGCTACCTGGGTAAGGATCAAATAAACAATTATAAATAATTTAAGCAAATCATAACCTTCTGAAATAGTCGGGAATTAAGATTCAATCATTTTATCCTGTATTACATTTTTTGAAAGCACAGATCTTTAGCTCGGATATTAAAGTTTTTCATTTTCTTATCTTTAGAAACCCTTTCATTTTTAATTTCGGATATCGAATAAAAGGTTTAGTTCGGACGCTTTAATGGAGAAGAAATAGTACTGCATCTAATGCAGAATCCAGTACTGAATAGTGAATTTGTATTGGTTGCTACACTTAAAAGGTTTTGAGTTGAAAACGAACTAATATTGTAATTTAATGTCATATTTGTTTGTTTTCATAAAGTAGGGGCATGTGGCGCAAAGGGAAATAGCAAGGCAAAGTGAAATTGGTAAAATATTTTCAGTTTGATGTGCCTCCTATCTATCAATATTTTAACTAAGTTCCTAAACATATAGTTGATTCTTGTTAAAAAAAAAAGTAGATCCAAAGATCAAAGAAAAAAATTTATCAAGCCATTTTCAAAATTTGATACCTTTATTGTAATATTCATGGTTTTCAAAAATATTTCTTGTTATTATAAAATGATAAAATTTTTATAATTGTCATTTGAACAATTAATTGAGGTCTACTGACGTCCAGTTCAATCCTATTTTAGTTTTTCTTAGTTTTTATTAGGTGTTTTTTAATTTTAAATGTTCAAGGTAATTTGTCAAGTGCACGCGGGGCAAAGTGGATGGGGCAAAGTGAAATAGTTCATTTCTTTTACATATTCATTCATTTATTAAATCACGTACGTATTTCTTCAATTATTAATTTATTTACATTCTTTTACTTAATTATTTACTTAATATACTCATTCATAAACTTATTTTCTTATTCATTCTCCATTTTATTCAAGCATTTATTTTTCTCACATATTAATTAATTCATTTATTCATTTATTTTTCATTAATAATTACGTTTTTCATTTATGTACACATTAATTTGATGAAAATTACTGTTAATCGTCAAATAGAAAATTTTTCTTAACAAAAATATTTTGGTTTTCACTTTGCCCCATGATTTTTTGAAGGGAAAATTTTCCACATTTTTTTTTTGAGAGTACAAAATAACTGCCAAAGATGGAAAATAATCTTTCAACGAAAGTTGTGTTGCAAAATACATTATTCCTTCTTTATGTACAATAATTTTTAGAACAAATTTCCCATTTGTTCCTTTTGAAGCAGACAGGTAAACTTAATTAATTTCACTTCGTCCCACATTCCCCTACTTAACGTGAAAAAGTAACAAGAAACTCCAAACAACTTGTTGCTAATTATTTTCGTTGCAAATTGTGCAAAACAATTAGAAAGTTGACTGCTATATAAATAGGTTAAAAAACTTGAAATTTCTCTTTGTTCATTTAAATTGTCATAGTCTCTCTTTGGTAAGTACACCCTCTTTATCAGCCAAATTATAGAGAATGCAGGGTTATTACAAATGATTTACCGTAAAGTCGGGTTACTTGGACCCTAAGGGGTTACTTGAGCCCATTACAGTAAAATGATAAAATCTAGGTTTGGTACTTATTAGTTGAAGACTTGCACGTAGTTCCTCGTTTCTCCTCTAGGTAGAAGCACTCTGCAATCTCTAATGCTAGTACCAAACCCAGATTTTATCATTTTACTGTGGGCTCAAGTAACCTCCTTGTGGGTCCAAGTAACCCGACTTTACGGTATTGATTTTTAAAACGGTAGATATCCAAAAATATTCAAATCTATGTACAACGACGAGGAGCATATGAAAATAGCCCCACACTCATCAAGATTTGGATTTGTGTAAACCGGGTGCTAATACGAATGCAGTACTTTCTAAATAGCGGCAAAACAAGAAAAGTAGGTCTTTTTACTGTGAATATGTTCAGGTAGCATCCAGCGTGGTCCTGGTGCAGTCATCACTGTGGCATGGATGCTGTCCTTGAATTCTTTTTACGCTGTCAGTGGTGAAGATACATGAACAAGGTCATTAACATACCCCTGAAACTATACAAGAATCGATGAATATCCCGCATATTGTATCATAATTATCTCTATATATTTTAAAAAAAAGTAAGCTCAAAAGCATTGTAAAAGGATGATTGTGGCTGGCCTGCGTCCAGACAACCCGTAGCACCTACAGACTTGAAACACCTACAGACTGAAACGCAAAATTAGTTTGAGCCCCGTAGATTTGCACCCGGACCGGAGTCATTTTTCTTAATTTTGAATTCGTTTTTTTTTTTAATAATTATTTCTTTAGCGTAAATTTCATACTTCACAAAATTGGAGTCAAAAAAATCTGCCCACCCATTAATATTACACTTCGTTGGAAAAGGTTTTTCTGAAGATGTTTGTTCCATTTCTCTCCATTAATTATAACAGGAGATATAAGTTATTCTAATTGAGATATTATTCAAGGCTCACCTAGAGTAAAATTACATAACCATTCGACCAAACTGCTCCAAAACTTTTGTCACCATTTTAAAAATGCTGTTCTCGTATAACTATATGGCCCACCAACGACCTAATCTTGATGCGATAGTGGTTATTTTCATTTATTTTTCGTCGTTGTGCGTGTAGTACTTGTGGATATGTAGCGTTTCAAAAAGGAATGAATCATTTGTAGGAACATTCCACGGTAACTTTCGTTGCATTTCGACCAACTCTTATGCATTTAGCACCTCAGTACAGACAAATATTTTTATACAAACCTTGTACAAAAGCATTCTATGAAAATGAGTCAAAAGCAAAATTCAGTTTGAAAATTGGTTCTAAGGCAAATTTCCGCTCTATTAGAGCTGTTTTCTAGTGTGAAGTATAATTTATCAGTTTCTTATAATGCTTAGGAATTTATTTCAAAAATTGAAAATTATGGGAATTTTTAACTGGGTAACTTACGCTAAAGTAACTTACGTTACAAAATTTACTTGCAAGCATATTATAACATTTTTATTATAAAAAATAATTAATGAAAATTACAGCTTAGTTTTGATCAAAATATTGAAAATCAACAATTATGAGTTAAATTTACAGAAATTTAAAGCCAAACTCAATGACCAATCAAAACTTTTACATAAGATAAGACTTTTAAATGCATAGGGGAAGACCGCCTATATTGGACCCCCCAAGAACAGGAGGCCTGTGTCGCTCAATGTGAAGCAAAACAGAAATGCAAAATAGGTCATCGTAAGCTAAATTTAATCAGGAACCACCCTAGGAGCTTATATTTTCTGAAAATATGAAAATAATTTTTAAAAAAAATATCTTATAAAAAGTTGCAAAAGTCCAATATAGGAATATGTGCTCCTAAATTGAACCATGCGCTTCCTAAATTGGACTGTACTAGGAAATCATAGAATAATTTATATTTGAACAATACAACTTTTTTCCAGGATTTGCAATAGAATTTCTTTTGCTTGGGCCTCACTTAGGCAGTGTTGATAAACTCGCCTATGGCATTTCATACACTTAATCATGTTTTGCACTTCATCTCTATGACAAATATTGCAATAATAATTGTTTTGTGCAGTTTCTTGCTTTTTCTTGTGTGACTTTTTCTGCTCTATGCCTCTTTTATACGTCCGTTAGAATGATTGCTGAGATAGCCTTCCTTCTTGTTCCTTCTATTTTTTTAGGCAAAGGTAATATGTGAGCTGGCTTTACAAAATCAGTTAGAGTTGACATGTTTTGATGAGAACTATCTGCCTATTCTGCAGAACTTGTAATAATTTAGGTCGTTTCTAGCTCTTCTACATGGTGTACAAGTTACACCGAGCATTAGGTCTGTCATTTAGGAGGGGGGGGGGCAAGGGATGGGGTCAATTGCCCCCCCCCTCTTGAATTGGAGAAATCAATGTATTTGCATATAAGTAGGCGGGGGTTTTGTTGTTTTCTGGTATTGTATTGTGTTTTTACCCTTGCCCCACCCCCCTAGAAAAACTTGAAATGACGGGGCAGCCGAACATGTAACCTGTTCACTTGACTAGTTTTATCTGGATTACTTGTGCCTCTAATTCTGCTGCAGCCAAGTCAATGTCATTAAATACATGTCAATTAACACGCCAAACTCCTGTTCTTTAGAATCAACTCACAGCATTTGCCATGGCCTTGATTGCGGTTTGCCCATAAGAGTTGAAAAAGTTATCCTATACGATATTAGATAAGGGATCTCATTAAATGTTCTCGCATCCATGTATCACATGTTCGATTAAAATATGTAGACAGAGACTGAATAAAGACCACATCTACGTGCATGATGTGCTTAAAGAGAAAGCATTATTATATCGTGCTGGTTAGCCAAGTGTATTACATCAATGTTCTTTATGTAAGTGCTGTGCCTATCCATTAAGAGAAGATATTCTTTTTACATTTCTCGGCTTAACAGTTTTGGTGAAAGTTGCATCAATTGTGTGAATTATCGTTTGTGATCCTACCTTTTTTCTTTTTTTTTTTAGAACAAGCATATTGCTCACCAGGGAAGTTTTTACGATAAGTCCGAACATGGAATGTAATTTTTTGAAATTAAGCATGGGGGCCTTGCAATTCTGTTGCACTCATGCAGCAAATAACCAGTGTGTTTCTACCACGTTCATCACTCATTACTGCTCCAACCTGGTGTTTACCTCTATACGTCAATATATTTTGGGGCTTTTGAACAGTGAAAAGACCGGCTTCATCTACATTGAACATTTTAGTAGCATATAAATTGTTTACTTTTAAAATCGTTTCGAAAATAATAAAAATTTCATATTTTTCTCTCAGTAATCCAGCATAAATTTTATTTAAGTTAATAATTATGCTTAATAACCTGAAACTGCAGCTTGATGGATGAAGAGAAAAAAAAACATACATTTTAAGAAGTTGCAGCTTTTGCTTGATAAAAATGTTTTTGATAAAAAATTTTAAATGAATATCGTGAATAGGTGTTAAAGTATGCTTAAAATAAGTTTAACTACGCTATTAAATAAGACGAGTCACTTATTTTATGTTACGATAATGAAAAAGTTTTGTTTAAAATCAGATTCTTAAATTGGACCACCGGTCCAATATAGGAAAATTATTTCGGTCCAATAAAGGAAAACACGCCATTTTTTATTCTTCCGCTCATTGTTCTGTCAAAAATTATCACAATCGCGCATGTAAATACATTGATGTAATCCTTATTAAACATAGATTATAATACTGTAACAGAATTTTACCGCAATTCTCAAGTTTTTGAGTTATTCTTCTAGAAACAAGTCCGCAAAATAAGATTTCGCACGTTTTCAACACAAATCAAGCCGTAACTCACGCTAAACAGTTCGAAGATTGGTGAAACTTCGTACGCATTGATTTTATTCCTAAAACTTTATGCTTCTACTGTTAAAGTGTAGCACAGATCTCTGTACTAGATTTTAAGCCCGAGGTCCAATTTAAGCAGCGGTCCAATATAGGCGGTCTTCCCCTACTGGCCGCTGTTATTAACAAGTTCAGGTAATTCAATTTTTCGGATCATGCTTTCTTTCTTATAATAAATTGCATCTGTCGTTTCTGGCCATTTCTAATTGGTTCTAGCAGAAAACTCGTTTTCTTCAATAATCGTCACAACTGCAAGGATACAATGTATTTTCATACTTCACCACACACCAATCACCAGCTTTTATCTCTGTTTTTTCTTCCTATTCCTTAAAATACTTAACTAAACGAAACCCCACAGTTTGTCCATTTCTTGTTCTTAAATGGTCATTGCCAATGTGCGGATCTTCAGAAAATATTTTTGATAAATTTTGCTTTTTCTAACAGGTTTCAATACCATCAAGAGTAACTTTTATTTATAAATCTGCAATATCCACATGACTTTTCTCATACCCCTTCTACAGCACATCTTTTCTGCAGAGTTCAGTGGCATTTTAATGCGAAATAAAATATATTTCATCTGAAAGAGATAAAATATTTTTATATTTGTTTTGCCCAAAACATATTTGATAACTTTAAATCATAACAGAAGTCAGTATTGAATAACTTATAGTAAAATACCTTCTAAATATTCTAATGCAGTGATATTGTTTAGAGAGAATTAATATCTTAAAAACCAAAAAGACATACGTAATTTATAATAGAGGTGTATTGTAATCTTATTAACAAATAGGGACATTTTATGAAATATGATTAATTTAAATTAAGTAAATACAGTACATTTAAAAGAACTCTTGAATAAATTACTTCTACTAACCACATAGGTTTGTTTCACAATTTACTTTCTTTATAAATACAAGTAGGGGAGAGTGGTAATGAATGGGCCATGGTGATGAATGGGCCACTAACAAAATATGAAAAAGTATTTGCATTAATTTTTTTTTTGATGCCACCAATAGATGTAGCTATTTGTTCTACTAAACTCATCCAATTTTCATTCGTTTGCGCTGAGCCATTTTCAAACTAGAGTGGCATGGTCAAGAGTCTGACTGAAAAGTAAGTTTTTCCCTTTTCAGTAAAACATTTCCTAGCTAAAATGTACCAAGTATTTCACTGCATACATATGTATAAGCTAGTTTTTCCATATCTATAAACTGAACTTAAGATGTATTTTGATGTTATCTAAATTCAATGTACTCAAAAAACCTAAATGTATTCCAAAAGTATAGGTGGGGCTGAATGGGCCACTAGGTCATGGTAATGAATGGACCACCTAAATATTGTTTTTCTTCCTTTTCTTTGGATTTTTGCATTAATATGAAACACAACTGACTGTCATGGATAGATTAAGATTACTGTCCTCAAAATAGGTTTGTAGTAACTTCTAAATATAATTTTCAGATCTATATTATATTCCTATAGTACAATAGACCTCTGGTCGCAGTGCGTGGCTTGAAAAAGACCCCCTCTCTCCTTCATATTATATTCCTCACAGTACAATTTCATTTTCTTTCTTGGTAACTTAAGTTAGATATTTCTTATTCCCGATGTCTAGTAAATTTTAAAAAAAATTTTGAATTTTGACAAGTTTGAAAATGAAGATGAAGTTTTTGAAAGTGATTTTTAATATTATTTTTGAAATATATAAATTTTGTTAAATCATAGTGTGTATTATCTGTTATTTTTTTATATGTATTTGATGTTATTTATTTCTTACAATCTCATTATTTAGTCATTTTTCTGCTACAATTGATATGCATCAGTTTTATTTTAATTGCATCAGTTTTGATGTTTATATAATTTTAAATCAGCATGATTTTGTATCATCATGTCAAGTGTCACATTTACTTTGTCATATTCAGCAAATAAAAGATTAAATCCACATGTTTTCATTGAATTCATTTAGTGGCCCATTCATTACCTTCGATGGCCCATTCAACCCCATAGGTGGGGTTGAATGGGCCAAATTTCAAAATTTTTATTTTCTATTATAATTTATTATAGACAGGTGCTAATCCAACTTTTATGATTTTTTTAGGTAGCCAGATAAGTAAAGTAACTAAAACACCAATTTAGAGTTAAAACAAATAAGTTAGAAAAAATTACAAAAATTCAAAACCAAAAAGTGGCCCATTCATTACCACTCTCCCCTATTTAAGTCCTACTTAGGTAACTTACATTACCTGCATATTTTGGTAACTTACGTTACAAGTTTTGATTGTAGCACAAACAATTAAATAAACAATATTTTTTTTTTTTAATTTTACTATTTGCTTAATGCATACTTATAAGATAGAAAATATAGCATTGTTAAAATTGTGCATTGCCCTTTCTTTATTCATATCAAGAACTTTAACATGTTTCTGGTAACTTACGTTACATGGAACAGCGCATTTTATAACTTTGCATAAATCACTTAATTAAAGTGAAAACACTCGTTTCAGCAATTCACGACATTGAATTAAAGTGTAATAATAAATATTATTCCTCAAAAATGTTATCTAATAAACAAAATTGAAACTTACCAAAGTTGAAAGACCATTTGCTTTACCAAAAGTTAAATACTCCATCTCAAACTTCAAAGTGTTGCCAAAACTAAAATACTATATTCTTGACAAAGAATTAGTATGAATAATAAACTTCTAATATGTTTAAACCAAAAAATATGCAAAACAGTCGTATTGCTGTAATTTGATTTTTCCAACGCTTTTCCACACATGCATGGAATTGCCCTGTAGTAAACCTTTATTCTTCATGGTATTTAAAAACTCAAAATATCATTACAATGTGAAGTATTAAAAGAACGAAAAAGAAAAAGACTCCACCTTTAATTTAAAAAAAAAAAAAACACCTTCTCCATCTTAAAATAGGCAACACTGGAAATCACCCTCCTTCTTTTCCGTTAGCGTAATGAGTTGTGCGTAGGAGATTGAAAAAAATGGAGATTTTTTTTGCGTTATCTTCCATTCAGACAAATGACTTGAAATAGGCTGGGGGTGGATTTTTCAAAGGTGGAAATTTAACTGTTTTGCTTGGCGCCAACTATTGTTAGCAAAAATCAAGATAAAAGCATAAATTTTCAAAGAAGATCCAGTCTTGCAAGAAATTTTCGTTTAACGTGAGAAGCTGTATGACAAAATCACTTCAACAATCAAACGAGCAAGAATTTTTCATATCATATTTTTGCTCATGGTAAATCTGAAAGATGTGTAAATTTTATCACAAATACTTGGTTAAAAAGGTTTTTTTTTCCTACCAATAGTGTAGCATCGCTAAGTTGGATAGATAAAATATTTCTCAGTTTATTAAGGCCCCGATTAACGCATGGGTCAACTGGTCCCAGGCCCGAGGGTCCCCAAGGATAGGACCCTATTTATTTTTAAAGTTACCTTATGTGTAATACAATGCCTGCAGAAAAGTATTAATAATTTTAAATTTATACCAAGGTTTTAAATAGAAACAATAGGTTTTAATTAACAAAATAGCTAGTCGAATGTTTGCTTTTTTCCTTTAATTTTTCTCATTTACTCATTTTCTTTTAATTTCTAGTTTAAATATAGCGACTAGAAATTAAAGGAAATTCACTACATTTGCATAATTTATTACTTTATCGTATTTGTCGAAATTGTATTGCAGATTGTAGAAATAAAGTTAGTGTAGAATATTAATTTTTAAAAAGAATCTAAAGCACTTTTAGTTGTATTCATGTCTATAATATTTACGTTTTTCAATTTTGCATTTGAAAAGAAAGCTGCTATAGAAATTTTGTGTTTAAAGTTAGTTATAGAAATATAAATAAAGTGCTTATTGAAGAAATAAATATTAGTATTGTGCTTCTCCTAGGTAAAAAATGTCCCTTCTTGAAGAGTTCTAGGCTCTTGGGATCATCATGTATAAATCGGTTTTTGGGTCGAGTCGAGGCAAATAATCAAAAACTCAAGCATGATTAATTAATGCTTGTCACTTAGGCTCCATTTCTGCAGCTCTACAAACATTCTTGCAACTAAGCATTTTTCATTGTAATGTGATAAGCAAAGAAATTGTAGAAATATTCTTACACTTAACTGTCTCTTTTTATTGAAAAAAAAGTTAGCTCAAAGATATTGTGAAAGGATGTTGTGGCTTACGTATAAATTTGGGTTTTGGGTCGAGTCGAGACAAATAATCAGAAACTCAAGCATGACTAATCAATGTTTGTCACTTAGGCTACATTTCTGCAGCTCTACAAACAAACTTTCTTGCAACTAAGCATTTTTCATTGTAATGTGATAAGCAAAGAAATTGTAGAAATATTCTTACACTTAACTGTCTCTTTTTATTGAAAAAAAAGTTAGCTCAAAGAGATTGTGAAAGGATGTTGTGGCTTATGTATAAATCAGGTTTTGGGTCGAGTCGAGACAAATAATCAGAAACTCGAGCATGACTAATTAATGTTTGTCACTTAGGCTCCATTTCTGCAGCTCTACAAACATTCTTGCAACTAAGCATTTTTCATTGTAATGTGATAAGCAAAGAAATTGTAGAAATATTCTTACACTTACCTCTATGTCTCTTTTTATTGAAAAAAAGTAAGCTCAAAGATATTGTGAAAGGATGTTGTGGCTTATGTATAAATCGGGTTTTGAGTCGAGTCGAGACAAATAATCAGAAACTCAAGCATGACTAATCAATGTTTGTCACTTAGGTTACATTTCTGCAGCTCTACAAACAAACTTTCTAGCAACTAAGCATTTTTCATTGTAATGTGATAAGCAAAGAAATTGTAGAAATATTCTTACACTTAACTGTCTCTTTTTATTGAAAAAAAAGTTAGCTCAAAGAGATTGTAAAAGGATGTTTATGGCTGGCCTGCTTCCAGGCGGCCCCATAGCGCCTACAGACTTGAAATTCAGTACAAAATTAGTTCGAGCCCCGCGGATTTGCACCTCGGAGCCATTTTTCTTAATTTCGAATTAGTTTTTTTAATTATTTTTTTAAGCTTAAATTTTACATAATGTCGGTGTACGAAAATCTCTCTAACTTAACACAAATTTACTGGAGCTTCAATAAGTCGACATCCCTTCGCTGTTTTAATACACTTTTTACTACCAATATTCCTTCATGTTGACCATTTTTGAGAATTTTGCTGTTTCTGAGTCAGTCACTTTATTCTTTTCTGAAAAAAAAAAAACTCTTTCGGAGAATTTCATTCGGACTCAGAAGAGTAAGCCACCACACTCCGTGTTGCTGGTGCGGTGTTTTTAATTTTATTTCAAGTTGTAATTCATTAACACGTCTATTTATTTATTTATTTGTTTTTCCGAGTCTTTCTGCTCTTTACTTCTGAGAATGTTCAAGGTTGCGAAAGAAATGGGCAAAACACTTTCCATTAACACTCTTAGAAAAATGAAAACAAAACCTGCAACTGAGCAACTGTTGCCATTGTCTTTCACTATGCATCCATAACGTTGTCGAAGTCCATTTAACATTCGCGACTGTCGAATGAGCGACAGCGGACGAGAAACGTAAAAAAAAAAGTACCAAAGGGAAAAGTCCTGAACCTCTGGATTGACGCCAAAGCGTGCAAATATATTTAGAGCGACATCAAAAATATCCTTTCGCTTCCGTCGGCTGAGTTTCGGAAAAAGCGCAAATCCACGCCAAGGCAGCGCGATCCGAACTCTAGGAACTAACTCTTCTGTATTTTCGCTGATATCTCCGGGGCCTGTCAAACACTTGTCGCCCTTATAGCGGGGAAGAGAGAAAAGTATCGATACGAGAAAACGGCGACAAAGAACTTTTGCCATGGATATTGGCAGCACCCCAAGGTACCTTCTGGGCTCATTCGAAACTTATTTCCTGGAAATAGTGTACCTTCGAGAAATTTAATTTCGTCCCGGCATTCAAAGATCCGAACTCAGAACAAGTGCTCAACGAGGAATTCAATATTGATGCCATGCGACTGTCGCAGAAATCTAGCCAAAGAAAGAACCTCAAGCGAAAATTCATACCAAGAAAGCAGCTTTGACAGATTGTGCTTAAATCGTGCATTGTGTTTCGAGATACCGACAAATGCCGGTTCTTATTGTTGATTTCGTTCTTCAATGCCAGTGATGTGTTTTACAAGTGTGTATCAACATAAGAACAAAGCTCATCCTATTCTGTATTATACTACTCGTGAATTTCTTACCCTCTACATTAATGCTAAACATCAAAGTGAATGCCTTACACTAACTTGCCAGTTTGATGCGGCTGATAATTAGTAAAAATGCACTTATTTATTAAATTTGTGTCGGAATGGTTGAAGAAAGTGGAATTTGTTCCTATTGCGTAAGAGATACAGCGAATTTTTATCGGATAACTGAATGCAGCTCGGATATGTGCATAGCCTGTGTTTTATTATTTGACTTAAATAGTGCTAATTCAAGTGCATTTGTTCTCCCTAATAGATCAAAAATCTAGAAAAATTCTTGCTCTGTGGATTATTTTCTTTGGAACCCATTGAGAAATTAAGCACTTCTTTCCAGTTAAAAATGGAAGCTGACTAAAGATACACTCACTGGTTTGTGTTTTCTCGTGAAAATTTCGTTGTACATAAAAGCCAATTGCTTACAAAACGTGCCATGTGGTATGATGAAGTAATTTGCATGATTAAATGTTTAAAACTAGTGCTTTTTCATTCATTTCATTAATTGGGTAATTTAAATTAAGCGAATCACTGAAGAATGAAATATTTATTAGGGAATTATTGAATATATTTTCATTTAAATTTTCAAAATGCACGGTGTAGAAACAGTGGAATAAACAGTATATAAACAGTGTCATACAGTGGAATATATAGACTACAACTACTTAAGCGATCTTACAGAAGGATGTGCTTGAAGTTTTTCAGAAGTAGTTGGTAGTACATATTTTATCATATTTTACGGAATTTTTATATGAAGAAAAACTTTGGTATCTTAATTTGAATTCCAACTGCAAAAGTTGGGCAAAAGTGTCACGTATTGTGCATTAAACACAATTAACTTACAAAAAAGTTATATAAACATTTTTAGAACGTATATCAGTGCAATAATTTAGTTGATTGACTTGTTTAAAATTGCTTTCTCATTTATTAAAATTCGAATCACGGTATAACAAGAGTGCAATTTTAGTTACTTTGATCTGTCTGAAAGTCTGACATTAAAAGAAAATGCAACGATCTAATTGAATACTTAGTCTGGTTAGTATGAAAAGTTTATCAAGCAGTTTCAATTTAAAACATATTTCATGCAACGAAATTTAAAGAGCGATGTAAAGTTAGAGTTATCAAGTCCTCTTTTAAAGTTAAGAAAGCTCATTATTACAAATGTTTATCATAATTTAGAGAAACGTGCTACACATGCTGATGAATAAATTGTTCATGCAAATATGTGTTAAACTTAAAAAACACGAGGGAATTCTTTTGAATTACTTCAATTTAGTGTTTAGTTGCAGCATACCTTCAAAATTTGCATCACATGCTTCGTTTCCGTAGCAATAAGATGAGTGCTGTGACTACTTTTATGATCTTTGCAACTGTGATTAAAAGATTATCATTAGCGTGAAAGCAATTCAGATTGTCGAGTTTCAAGTCCTATCCCAAACACCGGCTTCTTCGAGCAGTATATGTCTCCCAATAGCTTGTCTGCTCCTGTATCGTCGTCTTCTGTTCAGCTATCGATGCGCCGGGGCGGCCCGCCGCAGGCACAGGGGGCAGCGACGCCCCTAGCGCTGCAGAGTTCCGAATTCGAAGATTTCATGAACGCCTACCGCCCCACTTTAGAACATCCGAGGCCCCCACCCCCGAAGCCTCCAGAAGAAAGTAAGTTGAGGAAGTTCATGAGAAAGTCGAGTGTCCTCAACAAGAGTAGGAAAGAAGGGGTTCAACGAACGCCGAATGAAAGAGAAAAAAGCGTAGGAACCGAGGTAGATAAGAAACAAAAGAGGCCTCTATCTGCCGTTGTGGAAGGAACGCCATTGCAAACTATAATCTCAGAACCAGAAGCCATTCCATCGTCAAAAAATCCAAAGCAATCTGTATCGAGGACAGGACGAAATGGATCCGAAGAACAGCAACTTAAAGTTCCAGCCTCATTGGCAGTTCCCAGATCAACAATGCCAAGGACGACAGACCAAGATATAGTGTCTGATATCAAAATTCCTGTTCCAGCCTCTAAATCACCCATCACTAAAACTTCCAAAATAGTTCCAGAACATGAACAACCGACGATTGTCAAGACTGCTGGTCCAGTTCCCAAATCGCCAACGGCGAAATCGTCCAAGCTTGCGCAAGAACAAGAACAAAGATCTGCTGCTGTTCCATCTCCAAAACCTTCCACCAGTAAACTTTCCAAGAGTGCACTTGAACAAGAAGCTTTGGGCAAAGCCACAGTTTTGCTACCACCCCCTAAAAATGCCAAGGCATCCGTGTCCAAGGCAATGAAAAATGGTGGCGATGAGTACATTAACAGAGTTGTACCGGAAAGTACAGTCGTCCTAAACACAGCCTCTCCAATACCAAAGAAAAAAGTTTCCATTCAAGACGACAGGCGGATATCGGCTGTGGAAGATGCTCTTTGCCTCATCATAAGTGGGAATAACATTGGACGATTCTTGCCGCCTCGTCATGTAAGTAGAATTTTTTTTTTCATAAGCATGATTTAAATCTATTCTAATATGCTTACCTCTTCCAAAGAAACATTTGTTGTGATCTCTTTTTTTGGGTTTTGGCACTGCTTCACGTAAACGAATCCTTCCCTAGGATGGAGTGATAGTATTTTCATTCTGTCTGAAAATACGTGCGGCGAAAGAGCTTCTGGGCTTATCATTTCTCGTAAGTATATGAAGTGCGAATTCCAACATGGCAGTGAACAATGTGGAGCTAAGTTCTCCTCCTATGAGAATCTTGGCGATATGTTCGTGTCTTATGCTCCGCTTGTTTCTAGTTTTGGTGAAGTACTTAGTACAAACTTCGAACTTCATAATATGTACTAATAGCTCAATTTGTTTATTTTTCTTACATAATACACTTCGTTGAGAATCTTTTCAGTCAATTCAAATACTCGTAAGACCTAATTTATTTATTTATTTATTTATTTTTTTGCAAGCTCTAAACAAGGAAGAACAAAATATTGTGCAGGTGTTAAGAATTCTAACTTATTTTATGTTATGGTCAATTTTTGATGCTTCACTTGAATTTTCACAGCAGAAATCAGAAACGATTAAGCGTACTGAAATTTATTATTTTTTAAAACCAAATTGTCTTTATTACCAATTCTTTTAAAAATTATCTTTGCCTTATTAAACCCTGTATTTAACTATTGAGGGATAATGTATAAATGCACATATAGCACAATAATAAATAGACATGCTAAATTATTGCTTTCACCTTGAAAAATTAATTAAATGTCAATATTTATGACTGATGTTTTGTCTAACAAAAAAAAGGATCATAAATTTATTCTGTTGCGCAGATTTTTATATGCAAATAATATTTTTTTATCATTATTCTTCCAAATTGCTAACAGTATAATTTGGTTATTTTTGTGGCAATTTCCTTGAGAAACAAAAGGTCAACGATTTACCCTCATTTATTTTTCTCCTTACTGTTTACATATAAGAATGAATAGCATAATCTCAAAAGTGATCTTTTTTTTTCATTATTATTTTTTTTTAAGTAAGAAATTAATTTAATTTTTTTTTCCAAATTGTAAAAAGGTTTGCTCGACCCTAGGTTCTGGTTCAAAATTAAGAACAGAGTGCTCTTCAGGGCCCTATCCCGGTTAAACCACGAAGCTGTGGTAGGTATGGGGGACCCTGGAGTGTGAAGTGAAAAGTTCATGTTTTTGTCAGAAATAACTTTTGTATTTTTGTGATGTAACATTATTTTAAATTAAAAGCTACTGTCCGTCCTCGAAAATTCCACAACACTCGCGAATCATTCCTCTTAAAAAAAGGTTTCATGGGTTGACAATGGGTACATTCCGAAGTTTTCATTTTAATGCTCACATTTGCTACCATTTAGACTTTTTAAAACTTACTTTATATTTCGAATTTGCATCCTTCGGCTTTGTTTGATATTGGTCACAATGAATCTATTTATTCTTCCTAAATAGTTTTCTATCTTATTACCCATATTTTGGTAAGATCATAGAAAACCTGACGCATATGCAAATACGCAAAATGTTTTACCTAAGAAAATCAAGCAGTAACTGTAAATTAAGAATCCATTTTATGTAAAATTTTGGACTGGACGCATATGTGACTGACCCTTCTCCGCAATATTCCGCATTTACAGTTGAATCTTTTAACAGCTTTCAAGCTTTTGAAACGTTCTTGAAGTAGCTGTATTTTCGTTTTCAATTAAAAATCTCATTTTGGATTTTTCATCAATGTTGACTTCCTTTTCAGACACGATGTCAAGAATTCTTTTTTCAGTAATTTCTGCTTCAGCTTTGTATTTAAATATTGTTCTTCTTTTTTAAGAAAAAATTTCATAGATTTCGCATTGCTTTTGAGAAGTAACTTTTGCGGTTATTTCTCTTATCTGTTTGACTAAAATAAATCGATGTTTGTCAAATACTGCGAGAATATTTGACAAACACTAATTTTTAATTGAAAAATATTTTGGAACATTTTATGGTAGTTTCAGGTTTTGGGCAATCAGCTTCTGGAACAAAAATGTTTAGGTTCAGTCACATTTTTTTCAACTTTCCCGTTAGCATTGTTTAGTAGTTTTTAACTAAAAAAAGAAAGCGTGTCAAAATACCATCGAAAGAGAAAGAGCGAGATTTTAACATTTTGTTTTCTTTATTCTAAAATAAATGCTGAACTCTGTTTATTTATTTTTTGTTTTTTATTTATTTATTTATTTATTTATTATTATTCTTGAAATGTTTTTTTTTTTTTAATTTAAATACTAAAAAAAGGAACGACAGAGTTTTGGCTTTAGAGGTTGGTAAATGTATGTTTATGTTAATTCGTCTGCTTTTATTTTTTGGAGAATCCTCTTAAAAAACTGAAACTTGTTTGTTTGAAAGCGTGGGGGGCACTCGGGTTTCATTTTATTCGATTTTCAAGTATTTAAAAAAAACATAATGAGTGCTGATTTTTCTGTACCTTAAAAATCTTTGCTCTGACATCCTGATTACTTAAAACATGCTTTATAAAAAAAGTACTTTTGACACAGAAATGTGATAAAATTTCACTATTTTAACCCATTAATGCCTGACATTTTTTTTTCTAAAGATATTTTATATACTGGTTACAAACAGTGTTTAATGGACAGGAAAAATAATTAAAAAACTATTATGTAAAAAATAATGTTTTTTATTAAGGAAAGAAAAATCATCCCTTAAAAGTTGCGATAGACCCCAGAGGGTATATACCGTAAAATGGGGTGTATAGGAACAGCGGGGTCAATCGGAACAAAACTTCCCGACCGTACAAAGAAATTCTTCATAAATATACTATTGGGTATTTTTCGCCATTAATTTTTTTTTAGAAAGGCAAGATCATAGGAAGTAGGAAAAAATTACTTTTGTCAATCTGGAAACGCTACTGGCTTCTAAGGAGGGCTGCATGTGGAATACTAGAAAACATCACATTTTCATAGACTGCAAAACTTCATATGCAAGAACAAACCTTCTTATATTTTAAACCTAAGACTGGTATGTTTCAATTATGCATGTATCTGAACAACAGAATACCGCATTAGAATTTATATTTTTTATAAATTGTGTCATAAAAAGGAAGAATTCTGAAAAATGCCATAGGACAAAAAATTGCGGGGTGAATCGGAACACTTTCTTCTGTTGTTCCAATTCAAACTTATTTGAAGGAAACTGTTTGAAAAATCAAGATTTTGACCCCAATTCTTCTAATCAAGACAAGGACAAGGATTTATTACTGTTTATCCCTTCTCGTGAGCAACTAGATCTTAGAATGACAAAAAGTTGCAGATTTCAAAAGATTTTTTCTCCAGGAGACTTCTTTTTACTTAAAATAAGCGGAAAAAAGTCATATAGACTTTATATAGCAAAAGACCAGTACACAGACAGACATGAATAAGCGTTAAAATCTTTCAGGACAATCTCCAAAACCCAGAGATTTCAAGAAACTAAAGAAAAGGCAGGGTTCATCCCAGAAGATGCTATGAAAAAACTTACGCCAAGTCACAATAACTAGTTTTAAGGACAAGTACATATTTGTGGACGATATGAGTGACTTCAGTTTATGTTAAAGCTTTGTATTTCAATTAAAAAGCATTTCTTAAAATTAATTTTAATTTTTCATAAGCTCAAAATTATTTTGATTTTTGACAAATCATAAACGTTTACTGGTATTGAAATTATACTTTTATTTGACAGTAATTATCTGTTCTTATTCTCCCCCATCAACATTACTCATGTTTGTGAGACCTATTACAGGTTAAATTGAAAAAAATAAAAATTTTAACATGTGTTCCGATTGACCCCTATCAGCGGGGTGATTCGGAACACCCATAATTTCCTATATATTTTAATAATAACTGCTCAAAATGTTTTGTCTTTGCTTGGAATATCAAAAGTAAAGCAAGACCGAAGTTTTTACCCAGAAAATCAAATTAAAAAAAAAATCTTTTAACTGCTTTTTTTGCAATCAAAGCTGAAAAGTGTTCCGATTCACCCCATTTACGGTACTTTTTTTACTAAATTTTTTTCTGCCAACGATATAATATTTAAAAAGACATTTTATCAGAAGAAATAAAATCAGCAATTAACATAGACTGGGAAGCTGGGAATTACTTTGAAAACTTAGCTTTTTTTCTTGAGATTGTGAACGATGTCATTTTTGATAAAGATCATATTAAAACTGCTACAAAACATACTTTACAATGGTTATGTGCTGCAATCTGTTAATACCGAATGACACAATACCAAGGTACTAATTGAACACTATTATTTGGTTGAATGTTCATTTTGAGGAAATTCAGACCCTTTTTTGAACCGTCCCTAAAAAGGGACGCTAGGCATTACTGGGTTAAAAAGTTGAACTCTTAGGTTTTTTCGACAATATTTACTTTTCTATTTCGAAAACCACTATTATAAATTTCTGTTTTTCACCAAAAACTCAGAACAGTTTCAAATAACATGAGGTTACTTCGGTGTTGTTTCTTATTTCATGAAACAGAAAATACATTATAATTCAAAAAGCAGAAATACTTTTTCACACTTACACAGCATGCTTAAAATGTCAGATTCAACTAAAGAAGTTAATATTCGAAGTGTTTTGAATTTCGTGCGAAATAAAAAGAATAGAAAGCTGTTTTCTTAACTATTTCAAAAAAGGAGAAGTTACCAGTTTTTATTTTTTTAAGCATTCATTATTCTTTATTGAATAAATCGATTTATCTCTTTCTTTCTTCAATAGACAGAGTGATTCCAAGAAGGTCCCGTTACTTTGTTTATTGATGTGCTTTCCCTGGCAAGAAAGACATCAATACGTATCTCATAAATTTGCAGCGTTAATTTTTTAATAAATAACATTTTATTGATTAAACAGCTTGCAATTAAATGAATAATAAAAAATTGAATTCACTGTTTAAAGGAGTGCAAGTTAACATTGACTTTAAACAATTGGTTTTACCGTCCAATACGTTTTTTTAAAAATTTACTTACGCTACATAATATTTTTTTTAAAACCAAACTGGAAATAATCTAACTACCGTTCGTGTAACTGTATAAACTGTGTTGAAAAGCTTTTTAAAAAAAAATTGAATTGCTTAAGCAGCATTTATTGGGTAATGACGCTCCTTTAATGGAAAACAGGAGTAGCTTTAGTATTATGTGATAGTATTGGTTTTTGTTTTGGCAATATACCTCATACTTCAGATCTTAGTTTTTTTTTTTTTTTTTTGACTAATGTATTTTCTACCATTATCATGCTGAAATTTTTCCCTAAAGAGAGTCAGTCTACTTGGTGGTTTTGATTTAACCTTTTACTTAAGTGCAAAATTATAGGGTAAGTCGTGGTATCACTCCCCACCTAAAAGGAAACATTTAAAGAACATCTTGTTTTAATGAAAAATGGAAAATAATCTCTAAGGGCCCTGCTCGACATTGACGTAAAACAGAAAAATAAAGCAGAAACGTAAAATGGATTACATAGCCCCGTTCCTATGGAAAGTACCCGGATTTTCGGTTTCTGCCTTCGGTTTCGGTTGCGTTTTACGCTGATGTGGAGCAGGGCCCTAAGCGTTTTCTTAATGTATGTCTAGATGCTATGTTAAATCAATAGCACTAAACAATAAGAATTAAATTATTCATTATTAGAAACAAAATTCTCACTTTGAGGCGAATTGGCCTGACAGCTAGACAACTTTTCCCACTTCGCCAGGATATATATTCCACTTAAAATAACATTATATAACTTATTTTTATTCAGAAAAGTTGTATTTGCTAGCTAAATTAATGCAAATCATTGTATGAGAAACATAATAAACATTTTTGTGAACCTTAAATTAAGAAAATGATATTTTACATGATTGTATCTTATATTTATATATACACAGCTTTTAGCACTATTTTGTGTTTAAAACTTTCTGCAATCAGTGCATCTTTGATTGTACAGTGCAAATTTTTTTTGTAACTATCCGAACAAGTTTCATACGCATTACCTAATATGCGGAGTATCCCCGTGTTGGGTCATAAATAGGACAAAAAGCACATTAATCAGGTGAGACATATAACATTTTTGTTAAAGTTATTTCCCCCCCCCCTCCTTTGTGTTCAAAAAAAACCCATACGATTACAATGCACGAAAACAGCTTTTCTTATGATGTTCTCATATCTAGTGCAAATTGACCTAAAACCAGAATCTCGTCCAAATCCGTGACCCTCAAGATCGCGCCGTTTGGTCGTTAGATCCCACGCTAAAAAAATGACACTTCCTTTACGTCATCCTCTAAAGTCGTAATTATAGGTAGACATCAGTAGAAAATTACTGTACGTTATTTCAGACATATGTTTGCAAATCACGACCTCAAAAAAAAAAAAAAAAAAAAAAATGAAAAAGATTACCAGTGCACTACGAGTGCAATCATGAAAACTAATAACTGGGGCATTTAATCTAGCGGGGCGTGTAAGCCTGAATTACCCTACTTAATAAGCCCCCCCCCTTCCGCCAGTTCATTTTTTCCTCCTTTGTTTTTCTTTTATTTTTTATTCTTTTATTTAATTGCTGGTTCAAATTAATGTTATAAAATGTTTTATTTTTTTTATTCAGCACCGATTTGAAAAATATTTGTGATGTTTATTGTTTTTGTCAATTTCAAATAGATTAAAAATTTATAAGCATGATAATATACATGAACAAAATGATGTATGAACAAAGAGAAAGATTAGGCAGACCTGGGACAACCATTTTTTTTCCTCAAAACTTTGCTCTTATCACAAATATTTTTCCCGTAAATTTTACCTCAGTTTACTCTGTTACTTGTTTTCTATCGTTTTAATTTGCGCACAATATTTTTTGGTCATTTAAGTTTTGTTACATTGTAAATGCTTGCAAAGTTGTGTATGTGTATTCGTAACGTGCGATAACTCAAGTTTGAAACTGAGAATATATTCTAAGTTGTTGATGTTATGTTTCCATAATGCTTCAAAAACACATTTCGTTACATTAAAAAAATTAAGCAATAACTTGAGTTCCAAGCTTTCTGCAATAATTTTGCTGCAAATCGTTTTTGCGTCTTAATGTATATTTAATCTTTGCTAAAATTAAAATTTAATACTTAAAAATTTTAAGTATTAATTTTTTTTATTGTATGAATGGACTGATTATCCGCTTAAAATAACTATTAAAATTAATAGCATATGTGAATCACTACAAAAAGTTACAGAATTTTTTAACGATTAAATAACAAAAAGTGGCGAATCCAACTAATGCTTTTAAGTTTTAAAAGGAAATACTTGTAATTACTATAAGACGGCATTTTTATAGAAGAACAAGTATATGCGTTATGCATTAAAGGATTTGGATTCTACGTTTTTATTCCGTTTTGTTACTACAGTAGAGTCCCGAAAACTTGACTTAGTGTGAACCAAAAAAGGGCTTGTTTTTGGGAGTTCTCGTGCAACACAGGATTTTCAAGAAATTCTTTTTGTTCTGCTAGAGTTTTCTAGATTTGGTCGGGTTTGGTATTGCGTAAAAAATATCTTTACATGGATGGTTTTTTTTTCTCTTTTTTTTTTATTAAGGATTTGAAAATTTTTTGTACTTTTATTTAAAAAATATGTTACTTTTACTAATATTTTTAAAATTACCCATTTAAAAGAAACACAAACAGGTACTTTATATTTTTTATAACTATTTGGATGCATTTTTATTCATTTATTTATTATTTATTTTGGTTTATTTCTATAGGTTTCATTCTGACTTGTTTGAATTAGCTCTTCAAGTTTGGATAAAATTCCGTTTAAAAATGTTTTTTAACATTTGACATTTTGTTGATGTACTTCTTAATATAGATGAAAGTCAATACCTATAAGTACAACCTTTTTCTTTATTTTTCTCTTTTATCTTTTCTAAATCTGTCTTTAAAATATTAGATTTGTTATAAGAGCAGCCACAGAAGTGCTCTCAAAACAAATTCAGTACTGCTTTCTTAATCTTTTGTAATTAAGTTTGTCATAGTGTTTAATCGATTCATGAAACGCTTTTCATTCTTCAAAAGAACTTGCACTGTGTTGAAACATTTTGTAATCTCGAAATAGCTTACATCCTTAAAAACTTTGCACTACCTAAACGGGTGATCATAAAAATATTATAATTTTAGCATAAGTAAAAATTGAAGACTCTTGTCCACCAAATACTCACAAAACTTTTTATACACCCATTTACTACAAAAGGAGCTCCGAAAATAACAACCCTTTATTATTTATAAAACTACGCGAAAAAAAACTTACGATTTTAAAACTTCTTTAATTGTGCGTAATGATTTTTCAAGCGATTGTATCTGCCAACCTTTTCAGCAAACAAGAACTGCGGTTTTAGTTTTCTTTTATTTATTTATTTTTTTGTTATTACTTTTTTTTATAATTTGAAACATTATTATTATGTTTTTTCACTTCGAATTTCTGTTCGCTATAGTATTGTTGATTATTGCTTGTTCCTACAAGTTAGTCTTGATTGAATTACAGAACTATATCCAGATATTTTATTTACGCTAAACATATCACGAAAAGAACTTTTACAAACTGAAACACTTTAAAAACTGTTCGATAATTTGCAAAGTAATCATCAAAACATAAATTCCAGTGATGACCAGACTTATTTGAGCCAATGCAGCTTTTTGGAAGTGAGATTTTTTTCACAGCTTAATTCCCAAGAGAAAGGAATGGACTAATCATAACTGAAACCAAAATTATTCAAACTCACATAAAAGAACTCTGAATGGGACATTTTTAAAACAAATTGTCACAAATTTTTGCATATTTAATTGATTTGATAAATATTGGGAGCAAATTGGGCAGTATAAAAACGAACTGAAACTAACACTTTTTATTACAAAAACTCAGACTTTCCTTAATGCAGGTCACGAAAACATCGTATTAAAGTACTTCATTACTTTAAGGAGCAGTAATATGCCTCATTGAAAAAAAAATGTTACCCTTTGACTTAAAACTAAATTATGAACTTAAGCCAAGCAAAATATTTGTCATCTTCTTTCCTTTGATGTTATTCTTCATAAAAACATAAAATAGATAAACATAACTTCTAAACTTGAAGATAGTTACAGTAATGTTAATTCTTTCACAAAACCTTAATTTAAAAAATCTGGCGTCAAAACTTTATAAATACAGTGAACTCTCACTTATGCGCCGGCCCAAGGGACCAACAGAAAAAGGCGCATAAGTGAACAACAGGGACGTCATTTCAAGTTTTTAAAGGGCGGGGGGCAAAGGGTCCAAACACAATGCAATTTCACCGGAAAACGTCAAAAACCACGCCCACTTATATGTAAATACATTGACTTCTCAAAGCCAGAGGGGGGCAATTGACCCCCCCCCTGCCCCCCTAAGTGACGGGCTTAGTGAACAAGCCTATTTAAAGGTCTAAAACGCAAGATAAGCTCTAATGAGGGCATAAATAAGATAAGCATGTTTCTATAGAAAAAGGACATATTACTATGGTTTGGCAATTACTGTAACGTAACTATTATAATAAATAGAAAACAAAAATTGTAGCATACCTAATCACAAACTAATCATTTCAAATCAATGCATAATTGATAAGTGTAAATCCCCGAACTCTAATTCATGCGGAAAAAATGCCTTCCGTGACCAATTAAGGCCAAAGATTAAAGAGGAAATTGAAGAAACATGCTTATTTTTTAAAGAAAATTAATTATTATTTTTTTTTTTTACATTTTACGAAAAATTCAGCGCATAAGTGAAATATTTATCTTAAGAGCGACGCATAAACGAATAATATTATTATTATTTTGCTATGGAATGTGCTGGGACTATTGAAAATGATCGTATAAGTGAAAAAAGGCGTATAAATGAGGCGGAGTATAAATGAGAGTTCACTATACTACTTTTCCTCTTCTTCATAAAGCTACGATCATACCGATCGTATTTGTAAAAACAAATCGCACATAGTGTAAGTGGACAAAAACCAAAGTTTTAAATATAAAGAGTAATATCGTGAGATGAATACTGCAACTAAGGTTTGTCCCAAAACATTTGGCACACATCGCCCCTCAAAGCACGACTAGAACAAATTACTTTTGTTTGCAGGCTGAGATATCTTACTGTTGTGATGAGACGACGATATTTTGATAGTGAATAGGAAAGATAATTTGCAGTTGAAATAATTTCTCGGTGAATTATGTTAAGTTTATATACTTATAGTTCATAAGAACAAAAAAATATGATTTTATTAAACATTTTTGAGAAAATAGTTGCAATTTTCCCTCGACAGTAGTGGTGCGACAATATTACTGTATAATATAGACTAATAACTGTTTCAGTGCTAGAAGTGACTACACAGTCTGTATTTATTAACTAATAAGATTTTTGAACTGTCAAAGAAAAGCTTTTAGTAATAACAAAATTTAATTATGCTTAAGGTAGATTGGGAAAGTGAATTTATGTAAAATAGCGCATTGGTTTTATTTTTTAAAATATAATTTATCCACAAAATATGGACTTTTGTGAGTATTAAAAAAATAGTTTTCACTTTGAAGAACATATTTTTACCGCCGAAAATTAATGTTTACAAAACCCTTCCATTTCGTCGTCTTCCCTATGCCGTTTGGAAGATGCCGTTAGTGCTATTTCCGTACGGGGAAGATGCCGTATATGAGTTTTTTGCTCCAACTACCGCATGCAATGTACTATTTTTATCGAATCACATTTTTTTTCGACGGTACGGTGTCGTTGTCTAGTTCTATGTTTCGAGTAGGATCATTGTTTTTTCTAGGGCGTGTCGAAAAGCTACGGCATATTCCTCAAAAGAAAATACGGCGTCTTAGCCAAAGGCATTTAAGAGTCATTCCATAGTGACTAACGTAACATTCAGAGCTGATTTTGTAACTGTTTTTACTAGTAACTTATAGAATTAAAAAAAAATTTTTAATAAATGCTAGTGGATTTACAATGTACATGGTATCTATGTAGCATTTCTGCTAAGAATTTAAAACAAAATTACTAAAAACAGATATTTTTTCAACCAAAATAGCAGTGTGACTAACGTAACATTTTTGCAACCCTGAAAATTAATGTTCATGGTGTTAGGCAAAAATTTCTCAAAGTTAAGCAAGTGTTAAAAATTGAATGATATATTTGAAAAATGTGTAAAGTTGGCTTTTGAAAACATAAAACACATTTATTAAATCTTATTTTTTTTTTAATCTTAAGTGTCACTTTTACTCAAGATGGAGTGTGACTAACGTAACGTGACTAACGTAACCATCGAATAATAAGCAGTAAGCACACTACAAACTATTTATTTTGGCTAATCTCAGTGTTTCAATATTTGTTTAACTTCTTATGTTGTATGATGGTTATTTATTTATTTATTTATGGATACTTTTTTCACTTTTTTTCTTCGGCTAAGGTTAACATTTCTATGGAATGACCCTTAACACTAAGTCGGGTACTCATCAGAGCGGTAAAAATGACAAAACACTATAAAAACACCCCTTAAACCAGTGATAAATCAAAACCAATTTATATGTATACTCTCAATATGCATGCTCCTTTATTCTAACTGACTTTCTGGCTATTTTTGTTGATTCTTGTGGGTGAAACACATGAAACGGCATCTTCCGCAATGCTGCGTTTGCCCCCAAACTACCCTATTTTTAAATAAAAAATATCTGCATTTAAAATACGAAAACATAAAGCATCAATGAAAATTAATAGGAACAATTGTGTCACCTGTTGTAATTCCCTACAGGAATAATACAAAAACTGAAAGTAAGTTATTTAGTAATTGAGGTGAATCCGTTAGGAAATTTTAGAATATTTTTAAACTAGTTAACATTTACACACAATGCACGAAAAAAGAAAAGAAAAGAAAATGAATTGGAAAAATGTTAGAAAAGGAAATATTCCAAATTTCTTCAAAAATGTGGATACTTCAATCTGCAGATTCGATTTCAGTTTAAAATATTTTGAGCTACAAAAATATTTCTTAATTTTTCTAACAGTTAATTAAAATGAATGCACAGGGAAAATAATTATTTTTCAATCATTATTTCCTGATACTTTTTCAATAATGCGTTTTTCTTCGTTTTTGCTATAAAATCAAGAAAAACTTCAAATGTACCAGTTCTTAAAATGTTTCAATTAGGGGCGGAACATTGATGTCGATGTTTTCGCAACATTCCTTTTTAACATCGACATATCATGGTCGATGCTTTTCGAACAGTAGATGTTTTTCGTTTGATAAGAAAAGTAAAAGGACAGGAAAGGAACTGTATGCTGGTGGAAATACAGTGATGATGAAAGGCACATCATTAATCAGTAACTGTGGTATCCATCCAAGTGAAAAAATCCCCTCTCCTGCGAACTATAAATAGAACGTATTGGGTGTTGTAATAATTATAGTCTCTCCATAAGTCAATGGTTATTTAAACAATTAATGTGTAGTTTTTTCATGTATTTATTTTTTTCTACTTTTCTATTAATCAATTTATTTATTTTGCTTTACTTTATTTTATTTTAAAAGATGAGACTATTAAATATAGATTGCGTTTTAAATAAAACATGTACAACTCTTAATTGTAGTTCAACTGAAAGTAAACGTTATTCTCATTTACTATATTTATTCGTTTTTAAGTATTATAGTTTAGGCATTGTCTAATTCAGGAAGTAATTCTTGGAGTTGATTTAATCCATCTGCATTAGGCAGTACACATACGCTTTAAGTTTTTGCTTTATTCAGATTCAGATTCAATTTTGAAAAATAGTGCAAAAAGAAAGAAAACAAATTGTAACAATGCTTATTGTTAAATTAAGGAAATCTAGCGTTTAATAGCTTAAATAATGCAGAGAGCTGCAATATTTGTACCATTAAGCGTCGGATTACCCTAATTTACTTTTCAAGCACAAGGGTATTTATTCAATATTCAATATCAATGTGTAATGTTTAAAATTTCATATTTTAAATGTATGCATCAGATGCTTAATCTTTTGTATTAATACTTTTTATTACAGCATATTATATTTCAATTTTATTTTTATTATTCTGAAATTTAAGAATCTTTAGTTTTAAATTGATAAATATAAGCATTGACAGACGACTTCTTTAAAAGAGCAATTGTTAATATACTATGTCAGTATGCACATTGAAAAAAAGTTGATTTTTTTTTTCTTTCTTTGCCGGAATTTAAGTTCTGTTCTACTAAATAATCTTCCGAAAGTGAGAATGTTTATCTCTTTTTCATGTAACAAGGAAGGGTAATTGGTTTTGAATCGAAGTTTGGTTACTTTAGCAGTCGTTTCACAGAAGAATTTCAACTGAAATTCGCGTTAGTTATCCTTTTCTTTTACCCTAAAAAGAGGTAAACACTGTCAATATCAGAAGCCAACTTACCAGAGAAGCACTATAAAAGCACAACAGAAGCACTCAGGATAGATAAATTAACCATACTGATATATGAAGTCAGCTTTTCTTCTAAACAAAAATTTTCTTAACGCTCTCATTATCATCTTCAAAAGTTGAATGGTATTCAAGCATTCTCCTCGTTCCTTTACGTTCCGAATTAATGTTTCTTGCAAGTTAGGTGCTGAAAAACATTCTTAGATTCATGACCCTCCTTTTTTGCCAGCTGCTTCCAAGTATTTCATCTAATACATTACTTCGTAGAACAATGAGCTTTTGAATGGTATTCTTTCATCATCGGGTATAGAAAAAACAGCCGCCTAGCAATTGGATTAAGATGAATTTCATAAAAATTAGGAAAAATACTAAATAGGGTTATTATGCTAAAAAATGAAAGCGTAATTTTGTTTGATCAGAATTTTCAGATTATGTAAGAATATAATATAATAAGTCGATTTCTTAAAAGATTGCTGTTTCTCCAGAATAAAAACTAGAAGTCAGTTGAGAATTAAGTGCGAACGCACTGTCTTAATTTATTACATATTTTTTGTTTTTCCACCAAAATTTGTTTCTAAAAATATGCGAAAAAAAAACATTTTTAACTTTTCTGATGACACGATTTGTTGTTGTTGAAATTATTAAAGATATACTTTCTAATGTGCCGGTATGTAGGCTCCTCATCGTCAGTGAACGTTTTTTACTCATAATAAAATTTTTCTTCACTTATATTCATTTAAACTACAATTTTAACTTTTCGGGCCTCCAACTATTTTTCATGGTTCAGACGATATTCTTTGGTCATCAGATTCATTAAAATTAGGAAAAAAGAAAAGTGAGGGATAACATTTTAGAAAGGTGAAAAAGAAAAAAAAATATTGGCAAACATTTGTCTTTTGAACAGGCTTATCAACGGTTTCAATCACAAAGGAAGAATTTCATTGAATTATAAGCTTAAGAATCACAGGGGTTTTGAAATATATTTATATGATGCATTTAGTTTCAATGCTTAAAGTAATATGAGGAATTATAGTATGCAAGAGCTTTGTTTTCTTTAATAAGGTTGACCGGGACACATTTATTCGAAATGTGTTTTAATTAACGCGCCACCAGTCATGGCAGATTGATGCTGCTCCCCACCAAGTATTCTCACAAGTTTTTCAGCTTCTGTCGATCTTTGGTATAGCATCCAATAGGGATACTCTGTTTTCAGCCAAGTTGAGTAAATTTTGTATAGAACTTATTGAAGCTTATTGTAAACTAAGAATGCTTAATGCAAAATAAACCAATATGTGAACATTAGCAACAGTTTATCCTTGTTTGAGAACAGTATTTGTATGAACAAAAATTTTATCAAATTTTGCTGCAAGCTAAAAATAAATTCAAACAAGTCAACGGGGCACGTTTACGCACGTTCTTATTGCGCAAACGTTTCCCTGAAGCTTTTTTTGCTCCATACTGTGTCAAACTCTTTTAGTATTTTCGAGCTCTCTCTATTTCGTTTTTCAAATCATCATTTCCTTTCTTAATAAAATGAGAGACTCGTCTCTTATCGCTTGCAATCATTGTAATGGTTTCATGACTGTTCGGCTTTAGTTTTATAGACTATTCAGCCGATGTTGCTCCTATCGCTATTAGTTTGGAAAGTAATCTTATTTTATAATCTTTGTACACACTTCTAAGATTATTTAGCGGTCTCATTGTGGCTCACTGAATGGGCCAGAATGCAGAGGTGCGCACAAAGGGGGGAGCGTAGTCCATGGCGAAGACTGCACCAATGAAATTGAATCGTTTATTTCGAAAAGGTAACATCTCTATTTTGATCTCCTCTGTCTCTTTAGAAAATTAAACAGCGCACGGTTATATTTTTGAATGTCATAATCAATGAAAAAATGCCTTTAGTTAAGTACACAATTACTGCAATAATTTACCAAATAACCATTGATTATGACATTCAAAAATATAACCGTGCGCTGTTTAAGTTTCTAACGAGACAGAGGAGATCAAAATAGAGATGTTACCTTTTCGAAATAAACGATTCATTTTTAGGGGAATAATTTGAAAGGATTGTTGATCTTTTGGAGGTACCGTAAAATGGGGTGTATAGGAACAGCGGGGTCAATCGGAACAAACCTTCCCGACCGTACAAAGAAATTCTTTATAAATAAACTGTTGGGTATTTTTTGCCATGAATTTTTTTTTTTTCTGTAAGTTAAGATCATAAAAAGTGGGAAAAAAATAACTGTTGTCAATCTGGCAACGCTATTGGCTTCTAAGGAGGGCTGCACGTGGAATGCTAGAAAACATCACATTTCCATAGACTGCAAAACTTCTTATGCAAGAACAAACCTTCTTATATTTAAAAATTAAGAGTGATATGTTTCAATTATACATGTATCTGAACAACAGAATACCGCATTAGAATTTACATTTTTTATAAATTGTGTCATAAAAGTGAAGAATTCTGAAAAATGCCATAGAAAAAAAAAAATGAGGGGTGAATTGGAACACTTAGTTCTGTTGTTCCAATTCAAACTTATTTGAAGGAAACTGTTTCAAAAATCAAGATTCTAACCCCAATTCTTCTAATCAAGACAATGACAAGGATTTATTACTGTTTATCCCTTCTCGTGAGCAACTAGATCTTAGAATGACAAACAGTTGCAGATTTCAAACGATTTTTTCCCCAGGAGACTTTTTTTTACTTAAAATACGAGGGGGAAAGTTACATAGCCTTTATGCAGTAAAAGTCCAGCACACAGACAGTGATGAATAAGCGAAAAATCTTTCTGACAATCCCCGAAACCCAGAGAGTTTAAGAAACTAAAGAAAAGGCAGAGTTTATCCCAGGAGATGTTGTGAAAAAACTTAAGCCAAGTTACAATTGCTAGTTTTAAGTACAGGTACATATTTGTGGACGACATGAGTGACTTCCATTCATGTTAAATCTTTGTATTTCAATTCAAAAGCATTTCTTAACATTACTTTTCATTTTTCATAAGTTCAAAATTATTTTAAATTTTGACATTTTATACACGTTTACTGGTATTGAAATTATGCATTTATTTGAAAGTAATTATCTGTTCTTATTCTCCCCCATCAATAGTACTTATGTTTGTGAGACCTATTACAGGTTAAATTGAAAAAAATAAAAAAATTTAGCATGTGTTCCGATTGACCCCTATCAGCGGGGGGATTCGGAACACCCATAATTTCCTATATATTTTCATTATAATTGTTCAAAATGCTTTGTCTTCGCTTGGAATATCAAAAGTAAAGCAAGACCGAAGTTTTTACCCCAAAAATCAAATTAAAAAAAAATCTTTTAACTGCTTTTTTTACAATCAAAGCTGAAAAGTGTTCCGATTCACCCCATTTTACGGTATCTTGTTCTTGTTGGGTGCTAAATAGAATTTTAGGGGAGGATGCGAATCACCCAGAGGTATAGTAGAATGAGACATTTCTTTCTTTACTTTTAAAATACGATAAAGCATTTGTTATCCATAATGTGAGATTAAAACTTTATGAAACTTATGAATATTTAGGAAAAAATTATAGCAGGTTTATAGCTGGCTCATAAAAAAAGGGGGAAGGGATTCCATGCGAAATTTTTAAAAATTATGTTTTTCAGTAGTTTTATATAAATAACTTTGTATGTGAAGTATTATTTGGTGAGCATATTCGCTATTTTTAAGACTATGAAGCTAACATGCAATACACCCCCAACTCGTTCATTTCGATCCATGGACTGCAGTTTCGGGCCTATTATGCCCTCATCAGCATGGAATACGAAAGTGAACGAGTTGGAGGCAAAAATCCTCTTATAGAGCAAAGAGAGCCGAAAAAAAATGGTAGCTAATGTGAAATTAGAATACCAGCGAGTGACCGCACATGGGAACGGTACATCTCATAAATTTTAAGGCAGAGCTCGGGTATAAAGCAGTGAGTAACCGCCCCTAAGCAAGGGCTAAGGCAGGAACATGCAATACACCGCCAACTCGTTCATTTCGATCCATGGACTAGTTCACTTTCGTATTCCATGCTGATGAGGGCATAATAAGCCGAAACTGCAGTCCATGAATCGAAATGAACGAGCTGGCGGTGTATGGCATGTTCCCGCCTTAGCCCTTGCTTAGGGGCGGTTGCTCACTGCTTTATATGAAGCTAACGTCACATTTCAAACAGGGTTTAGAAAAACTTAGATGACAGGCTGCTGCCGTTTCGTGTCCGACATTTATGATATGCATTGTCTTAATTCTTACAGACTTGTGCTACGAGGAAGAAGTCAATATCGTGCATTAAGAACACATGCAACTTTTACTCAGAAATATCTCGTTAAATTTACATGTATTAAACAAATTAGAGAATCATTTTAAAACACTAATAATTACTGCCTCATTGGTATAAACAAAAATGTTAAACATTATATGTGAATTTCCATAGCAATGCAAATCTCAGAAGGGAAAAAAAAACCTTCTGGGGAAAATGTTCTAGTGAAGTACTTTTGGTTAATTAATGGAGATATTTTGTGCTCTAGAGAGAACCTACAATTTTGTCTGAAACGGGAGGACAAGGACATGTCCTTCAATTGCATTGCATAACAATTGAAAACCCCGTCAGGACACAGCATTAGATCACTATTTGTCCTTTAACATCTGACTACCACATTCATCATTTAATGGTTCAACCGTAGTTAGCTCCATTATTTTACGCATTTTAACATCCTTCCCTTTTATGTTAATCACTAATAGTTTTTATAACTAGGTTAAATGCCTTACATCAGCCTTAATTCATATTTTTCATCTGATATTATTTAAATATGCTTCAAATTGTGTGGTAAATTTTTAACTGTAATGTCTGGTCTTTAGCAATTTACTTCTGTGCCAGTTCGGTATTTTACTTATATGTATTTTGGGCCTCAGTGGCCGAGCGGTCTAAGGCGTGTAGCCGATAACTCTGAGACGGTGGGTTCGACTCCCACCCTCGCTCCGAATGTACTTTCCTTCCTTTGTGATGTAACTCTTTCATACATTGTCTGTACAAGATAGGGTAAGTGCTCCAGTAGTCGGCCACAATGACATAAAACTCCTCATAAATAGTACATTTTTAATTCAAAATCAGATATGGCGCATTTACACATTCATGCACCTATCCTCAATCATCAACCAGTGGCAGTTAAGTTTTGGGTACTTTTTTTGAATTAGTAATGAGTCATTTCATTTTGAATGGTGTGTCCGTCATCCAAGATTGCGATTCTGCTTATTTTTCAGATAAGAGGACACGTCTTCTTAAAATGGCCAATTATACTTATTAATTTAATTTTACTGTAAATTTGAGTGGTTTTTATCTTAATGGAATGTCTAACATAATGTTTCAATGAAAGAGCGAACTCCTGGTTAGACTCGATTATTTTTTAAAGGGGTGGCCGACTACTGGGGACAGAATTCTTCTGCATTTCCAGTAGTCGGCCATGGTAGCCGACCGCTGGTTCTAAGCAGTTTGAATGATTTATCCAGTAGTCGAACACATACTTAATGTAGCTTTTCATTCTTAAAATGGGTTCATAAAATTAAAACTAAATTAACTTATTGAAATACAGCGACAATTTAACTGCTTTGAGTAAAAATACCTTCTCAAAAATTTATTTTTCTTGAAAAATAGTAATTAAATTAAATGTCTTAAGTTCTTTTGACCACCATTTTGGCATTTTATTGCTCCTATGTTGTAAATTTAATTGAAAATTCTAAGAAAGAGATTTTTAAATACGCATACGTTGAGTTTAGATTATAAGTTTTAATACTCATCTAGTTTTTTCAAATGGTGCTTTAATAGTTTTTCTTATCAAATTTTATCTTAAACTAATGAAATTGGCGAAACGAGTGATTTGACTTCTATTGATACTTATTCGGCAGTTAATAAACATTCCCCAATTTTGGAGATAAGATGCATTACTTCAATAGTCACATAAGCTCAAGTTATTTAATGAGTGCCAAGCTAGTAGTTATTCTTTCTTTTGCTATTATACTTAACTTTTTGCTTTACCAAAGGTTCAAGAGAGAGACCCCTGTGCTCTATTTAGGATTATTAATTATTATTAATAATCCTAGGAATTATAATCCTAGGAATTATCCCTTAGGAATTATTTCAAATGTTGGTACATTTTCACTAATGATTCTCTCCAAATGTTTGACTTCTGTAGTTTTCTTCGCTAAAGGATTAGAGTTGTGCTGAGTTAATTTCAAAACTTCATGGTTACATTGTTGCAAACTAAATTTTGGTTTGTTTTCAAGGTTATTCCTTGTTTATTAATATTCTTGTCGAAAGCTGTAAGATTACTTTCATGACATCCCGAGTTCCATTTACTTCCTTATTTCATCTTACTTCAATTAGTTTAAAACAAATAAACTTGCTTCAGTGGAGCATTCTGTGCTAGATGAAGCCTTGATGGAGATTCCTTTCAGCGCATTTTTGAATGTATTTTTACTTGCATAGTTTTGGAAGCAATCATTTCTGAAACTACAGTTTTAGTTTTATGTTCCGTATGTTGAAATTCCGTTCTAATGAATGTGAACCAGTTAAGTGCCGACGTGATTATTGGTTATGAATTGTGTCGACTCTATTATTATGTCTTTATGTTTACATAAACAGTAAAGCAGTTTTTCATTTCTTGATTCTTGATTATCACTAAAAACTGCTGTTCACTACAAAACTATTCCTGTTTTTTTTTTTTTACTTCCTAAGCAAGTACATTTTGTACATTTTGTATAAACTTCGTTTATTTTGTTCCTTCTTGCATCTTTAGTAAGTGCTGCTGAAATTCTTTTCTTCAGAAGCTTTTTTTTTTACTTTCTTTTGAGCCCAAACTACGTATACGCAATACGTAATACTTTGTTGCAAGAACATTTATTTTATCTTTTATCACTTATTTCACAATACAAAGTTAAATCGTTTATTTCTGGAGATCGTCCTAAAACTGTGTCCGGGTTTAACAAGAGGAAGGGGTGGTTAATTAAACTGTGACAGATTGCGGCAGGGGGGGGGGGAGGTAACAAGAAATATGAGTTTTTATATTTTGGTTCGCACAAAAGCATTTTATGTAACAACTAGCGGTACCAAAACGGCTTTGCCCGTGGTATAAAACTAAAACGTCATTTGGTAAAAAATTCATATCGCAGAAAGAATACTCAATTTTAGTTATGATTCAACTATAATTCCTTAATAACAATTTGTTTGTGTGTTATAGTGTGGTAGGGGAGGGTAGCTTGAATTGTGAAACATTGAGAAAAAGGGATGGAGGGGGGCCAAGTATGTTGGGAAAAAAGTGTTGCGCCATTTATACTCATACCCTTATGAAGCTTTTTTTGATGTTTTAAATTATTTTTTTTTTTTTGATATAGACATATTTTTAGACGTTATTCAGAAAAAAATACTTTTTTAGCGCGAGTTTTTAAAATAAAACTGTTTTTCGACAGCTAAAGTATAAAAACATTAATGTTCCGAGAATTCTGTGCTAATTGTATTGTCTAAAATTAATAATGGTAGATTGATTGTTAGAGAAATAAGTAAAGCACATATTGTATCAAGAAGTTCACTAACATAATTATCTACACAAGTTGAATACCAGAGGTACCACCAAAAAATATGACCAGACTAAGTATAATACATCACTGCAGGCCCGTCATTTCACGTGTTTAGAGGGGGGGGACAAAGGGTGCAAACACAATGCAATTTCATCGCAAAAAGCAAACACGACGCTCACTTACATATTAATTAACCGATTTCTCAAAACCGGGGGGGGGGGGGGGTTGCTACCCCCCCCCCTCCTGACCCCCCAAATGACGGATCTGGTTCGTTGTAAGTTTCCCTTTGTTTTGTTTTTTTTAATTCAACCCCCTATATCAGATAAGATCAATGAAAATGAAGTGGCCGACTACTGGATTCAACGTGGCCGAGCACTGGATTTCTGTGGCCGACTACTGGAGCATTTACTAGTGTTGACAACAGCTTGGATTTTAACATAATTTTTTTTAAATTTCTGAAACAAGTAGGTGATTCACTATCAGAAAGGTTCATTCTAAAGTTTTACCATGTTTTTGTTACTGTATTGATAGCTGAAAGTTCTAGGTTAGCCAAGATCCACAAAAGATCTCTTAAATGTCCGACTACTGGAGCACTTACCCTATATGTAATAAAAATCATGTGTAATGGAGGCAAGACACTAGATTGTAGTTCTCATCAAAACCTGAGCATATAGCCTCAAACGAAACGAAACTTATATGTATTTCAATGTCTAAATTCGTTGCTAATAACTTGTTAATATTTCATGCTTCTAGCTTTGATCTTTTGTTCATCACTTGTTTAAGGTCCTAGGAAGCAGAAATCAAGATACTAAATATTTTTTTGTTGTCATCTGATCTACTTAAATTATATGACATATATGACTAGTTGAAACCTATCCCATTTTCAGTGTAAACATGACCATAACATACATCGTTTACAGAATTGTCTCCAGCGTCTTAATCGACTGATAATTTATTTCTGTGGTATATACAGAGGCTCTTTGGCTGCTAAAGGATGACGAGAGAGCTCAAATTTTGATTATATATTCAAATAGAACTATTCACACTTTCAGATATTTGAGAGAGACATTGAGCAGGCACAGGTAGTCATTAGTCAGTCCCCTAATTTTTTGATTAACTGCAAAAAAGTGCATTCCACAGCCTTGCAAAGTAAAAAAAAAACATCCGGTTGCACACGATTACGATACATACTGTTCTTTGTTTTCCAGAATCCGGATCCGATCCTGAGCATGCGGGTGGTGCCCATTCCAGAACGCAAGTACCATGTTATCCTGGAGTTCGAAGAGGCCGCTCTCCCCTGCAAACCCCTAACGTCGGCGTCCGGCCTGATGGTGATGCCAGTCGAACAGAACGCAAGGTGCGACTCTCGAAGTCAACTCCATTTCTTCTCCTGGATTCGAGACTCCCGCATAGCCTCCATGGGTCTGTTGCTGAGCAACGTAGAGAAGATAGGTGAGCTGTACTCTATTTTATAACATCATTCTAAAAACTTCAAACTTCAGTAACTGATTCTAACCGCTTGTTGTCAAAAGCTACAGCGTAAAGAATCGTTAGATCATAGTACAAGTTCAACACTCTAATCGCATTTAAGAAAATGTTGATACATGCTGATTATTTCATGTGATAAATGAAGGGCCTGGGAGATGAAGGGGTTATGTGACAAAACCGAAATTGCGAACAATTAAAGTTCAACGTTGTATTGTTGCAGTTGTGTCAGCTTTTTTTTTTTTTTTCTGGTTTTGTCATTACTGTGCGTACGAAGTTGGACTAACGACGTCTGCTTTTTGATGTTCAAAGTTTTATTTGCTTACCTGTATCCATTGCTTACCATTGTCCAGTGTGTATTTTCAAAAAAAAAAATAGCCCCTTCATCCTCCAAATATCATTTCAAATTGGTTCTTAGTTAAAAGATAGGAAGGGAAGAGTTTTTTTATATCTATATTCTTCAAAATTCATATTCATGCGTAAACAATCTGAAGCACAGTCGGTTCTGTAAAAATTAATCGAAAAGACATAAAAAGTACAAGACATGAGCTGCAGTGAGTATCATACCTAAAAAGTGTCACCACTGTTCGTTTGTAAAATACTGGCAGGAAACCTGAGTATCTTTGAACTTGAACTGCTCAAGAGTGATCAGCAGCAAAAAAGCAAGTCACTGTAGCAAGGTACTTAGCCTTAAACTCTTTGTTTCTGCTTGAATATGTTAGACTAATACAATTCTCTAGAGTTTTCAAAAAGTCATGTCTGGACTTTTTTCTTTTTTATACTGGATGGTTCATATTTAGGGGATCACTCAACGCTTAAGAGAATTCTATCTAATCGAGTACTATCAATTGTATCTACCGATTGCGCAGCCAGAAATTTCTTTTGCCCCACCCAGAAAGAAAGTTCTCACTACGCTACTGGTAGATAAATTCTATCGAATTGAATAATTTGAGTTAAATAAGCACCTAAATTCTTCGCTGAAAAGTATAGCGTTTTCCAGCAACATAAAATATTGACCCATTGTTGAAAAAGCAAAACCAGTCGAAACACTTTAAGGAAAAAAGAGATTATGAGCTTGTTTCTGTTGCTTTTATTAGAAATCACACGATTTGATATGACATTCACTCCACCTTTGCGCAAAGAAATGATGACATTATTAGAACTTTTAAAATCGTTGGATGTACTTTTGTCGTCTTTCTCCAGCAAAAGGCTCTTGAAATGACCCCACCTCTTACGTCATCTTATCCATATCATAACTTGGCATCAAACCGAAAAATAAGTGCGATGAACATCGTGACGTCATATGCCGTCTCTGCCAAAGGATAGGAAGGAGGAGGGGGGTTGACTTAAGAGTATCATTGCACCTAGTCGCTGGAACACTTCTCTAGCTTTGATGGATGAGTGGCAATTATCTCTTTCAAATCTCCGGTTAAATAATGTGGGGAATTTATTCTACACTTTTCTTTCCATGTTTTGAAAAAAAATTCCTTCCATGTTATAAATCTTATAAATGTGGTAAATTAGCAAAAAGATCTTATGGGGTATTTGACGACACGCTTTGATTTGCCTCATACAGAGTTTAAAGTAACGGAAAAGAAAGAAAAATAATCAGTTACAATTATACCAACCAATCACTTTTATGTCGAGAGATACAAAGTCATTTTACATGTATGCTATGCAATGGCTAACTTAAATTCAATAGTTCTTGTGTATGGGTGATTCTGCAAATACGGGAATATTTCTAATATTCCCGTTCTAAGATTTCAAAAAATTAATTTAAAATCAAAAATCTTTAAAAAAAAAACCCAGGAAAGTACTTTTTAAGTTACATAATTGAAATAGAATATCAGCAGAACTTAAATGTTTGTATTTTATTATATTTTTGCATTTTTATCTTTTTTGAAGGCATGTGAAGGGTAAAATGGGCATGAGGGCATGTGAATGACACAAAGGGTATGTGAATAACGCAATAGGTATATTAATGATTTTTTTTACCTCTAAACTGTTAGACATGATTTTTAAACATTGTACTGTGATAGTTATTATATTATACTAAGTTCGAACTAATACTTCACCAGTCACATGGCCTTTGAAACATCCACGTGTCTCATATTGGGACATGTGAATGACATAAGAAATGGTCATGTGAATGACAAAACACAAGTAATGTGTTCTCAAAAAGTCATTTCTTGATATTTTTCGGTTTAACTTCGAATAAGAACAAACAAATATAAGTTTTAGGACTATTCATTATCAAAATTTATCTACATGTACATTTTACTTGCATTTTGTAGGGCATGTTAATGACAAAGATGAAAAACACTTGCCTTGAAAGTTGAGCTCAACTTGCTTTGATTACGAAAAGTCATTGCAGAACCACCAAATTAATCTTCAGTCAGGAATAACAAAGTTCCGTGCTTCATTTTAAGGTGTGTTGCCAGATTTTGAAATAAAACATTTCAGAGAAAAATATCTTTACTTTTCGGACATGTGGATGACTGATAATCGCTGGAACAATGTTTAGGTAAACTTTTAGGGGAATTTTTTTCATATTATTTTGCTTTTTTTTATGATTTGCATTTTGCACACATACACATTCAAAATAAAAAAATCTTGAGAAAAAAATTACTTTTTTTTTTTTAAATCTAGATTCCATAGATTGTGAAAATTACACCTATGGGACAGGGCATGTGGATGACATTTCAGTGTGATATTTTATTTTTAAATGAATAATAATTAATTATTGACATTGTTGATAATCAGAATTAAAGAACAAAAGACGCATAAAAATATTCCCCAAATAGTTTTTTTTTATTAAAAACAAAAAGAGTAATCAGTATGGAACACAAATTTGCCCATTTTTGTAGAATCACCCATATATAGATGTATCTCATTATTATTTGAAATGGTTTATGGGACTTATAAATCCCGAATCTGAGACTCATAATTTCCAAATGTCACTCCAAAATTGATGAAATATTTTCTTTTATTTTGAAAATTGCATCTGATTATTCAACTAATTTATAAATAAATGACTTTATGCATCACTGACATCATATTATTTCTTCCCGGTGACATTATTTCGGTATTGCTTTAAAATTCTATATCCAATGGGATCATGACATCCTAACTGAAGATTTTTTTTATTATTAACTTTATTCTACGTACTATTTTTTTTTCTTTTTTCTTTCTTTGCACGAAATACAGGAAGTAATTTGTTCAAATATTTTACGGTTACAATTTGTATTACATTGCCGCTTAATTTTTGGGCACATTTCTTACTGTACAGATGGTTTACCTTTTAATGTATTATAGTGAAACTTTTGTAATACACTGCGATGCAAAAGTTTAGACAAAATGCAAATATGTGAATAAAAAGAAAACTATTCAACGAAATTCTTTCAAATTTCTACTGCAGGGACACAATATGGTCCCAAATACGTGTCTGGAGTTCTTATAACTGTAACTGGAATCAAATTTTGGATATTACAAAAGACATTTTTTTACATTGTTGCAAAAGTTTAGACAATAGTCAGATTTTATGCAAATATCCCTTGAAATGTGTTTGATGGAGAAAATGCGGGACTATTATTCATTTATAAAGTGCAGAGATTGCTGAATAAATAATCAAAATCTCAAAAGCTCTTTAGTTCTCGTGTAAAGAAGATGAGAAAGTTTGGAGGCCGAAATTTGAAAATGAACCTACTTTATTAATTTTTTGTCTTTTAAATCGGCTCTGGTATGATGGTACATTGTTTTTTACTTCGTGGAGAGCAAATTCAGACATGCGTATCGATCAAAAAGTTCAAGAAAAATTATATTTCTTAAGGATGAAGGAATTGAAAAAACGGTTCAGACTGACGATTCGCCCCTTAATCCTACAAAACTTCAACTTGGGTCAAAAACAGCACGTGACAGCATAAGTATATGAACAACTGAATCGGAATGCATAAAAAGAACAAAGAATTGTGCGTGAGCCTTTTCGGACAGAGTGTCCCAAATAAGCCAGATTTTAATGTGAAAAGCAGCATATGTAACATTGTGACTAAAAAATGAATGGTACTTTCTTTGATAAAAATTATTAAAATTGGAATGGCCTAGATGGATTATAATTCTTTTAGCGGGACTTGAGAAAAATCCAATGATCATATGCTGTGCTGATTTTACCAATAAAATCTGGCTTATTTGAGACACTCTGTCTGAAAAGGCTCAGGCACAATTCTTTGTTTTTTTTTTTTTATGTATTCCGATTCAGTTGTTCATCTACTTTTGCTGCCACGTGCTGTTTTTGACCCAAGTTGAAGTTTTGTAGGATTAAGGGGCGAATCGTCAGTCTGAGCCGTTTTTTGAATTCCTTCATCCTTAAGAAATATAATTTTTCTTGGACTTTTTGATCGATAAGCATGTCTGAATTTGCTCTCCACAAAGTAAAAAACAATGTACTACCATACAAGAGCCAATTTAAAAGACAAAAAATTAATAAAGTAGGTTCATTTTCAAATTTCGGCTTTTAAACTTTCTCATCTTCTTTACACGAGAACTAAAGAGCTTTTGAGATTTTGATTATTTATTCAGCAATCTCTGCACTTTATAAATAAACAATACAGTCCCGAATTTCCTCCACCAATCACATTTCAAGGGATATATGCATAAAATCTGACTATTGTCTAAACTTTTGCAACAATG